>JARQOC010000005.1:157410308-157530834 GCA_033576535.1 Allobates femoralis | reverse complement strand
TATGCTCTAGGGTCTGGAACAATCCCAGAGCATAATTAGGGACTATAAACATGTGGAGAATAACGTTTATCCGTAATTGTAATTTACTACGAAAGTCCGCATGAACAGATGAATTTTATTTTTGGATTATTTGCTTATCTCAAGCAGCTAGTTTGCCAAAAGAAGAAAATAAAAGAAAAAAAATGTATTTATAAACCAAACTGTGCTCTTGGTGCAATGTCATACCAGTGAAGGCCTAAATACAGGTGCATCTCAATGAATTAGAATATCATCAAAAAGTTAAATAATGTCAGTAATTCAATACATAAAAGAAAATGCATATATTATATAGAGTCATTACAGAGTGATCTATTGCAAGTGTTTATTTATGTTAATGTTGATGATTATGGCTTACAGCCAATGAAAACCCAAAGGTCATTATCTCAGAAAATTAAAGTAGGAAGGATGAAGGGTCTGAGAGATACAATATTATAAAATATGACCTAAATAGGTATCAGAGGCTTCACCTTGTGTGGTTGTGAGAGTCACAACCACTATAAAAGCATATCATGGCTGCTGCAGTCCCCAGCGTGGTGAATATAGAGTAGAGAGGATGAGGGTTTAAAAATCACGCTGCCATATTCTATGAGGCATCTAAGGCCAGCTTCACAATGCGGCGTGTTCCGGTCCGGTTCTGTCTCGAAGAACCCAGACAGCCGCGGACCGGATCAGCACACAGGACTGGGGGACTAATATGCCCTTCGGTCCGGTGTGTGAAGCCGGCCTGTGTGCTGATCCGGTCCGCGGCTGTCTGGGTCCTCCCGGACAGAACCGGACCGGATCACGCCACAGTGTGAAGCCGGCCTAAGAGTGAATATTATATTGATTTATTTGTCAATTAGCATTTCAGGGCTCCCCAACACCTTCCTCTGGACAAATCAATACCATATTGCCATGTTTCCGTGTATTTCAGGGAGACCCAAAACGCGTTACCTGATGAATTAATACTATATTCATCCTTTGATGTCTTGTGGAATACAGCAGAGTGGTTTTTCACCATTCATCCTCCCTACTTGATTTTTCTGAGATAATGACCTTTGGGTTTTCATTGGCTATAAGACATAATCATCAACATTAACTGAAAAACACTTGAAATAGATCACTCTGTTCATAATGACTCTATGTAATATATGCATTTCACTTTTTGTATTGAATCACTAAAGAAAATTAACTTTTTGATGATATTCTAATTCATTGAGATGCTCCTGTACTTCAACACTTAGTAACTTCAGACTCTTATGACAGATTTTGATGTCAGGACCTGCTAAATTACTAAATCATGAGTGTGAAAAAAAAATTATCGCGTAATTGGTATATATAGACTTTAGCTAAAGAGCCATATTTAACATATGGTACATATGCTATGTATTTGTTTTTAAACATCTTATTTAAAGAGTGTATGATGAGATGTATTTTATTTATAGTTGTAGCATACAAGCAGGATTTTATAAAATGTAATATGATTATATTACTTGTATTCTCCAAGGAAAAATCTTTCTATTTTAAGTCAAATAAAAACATAGATCTTTAAATATGAAAAAAAAAACATCAAGCTAACAAATTACCATACTACAGAAGGTGAGAAATAGCACTTACACATTTTATACTACTTTATTCTGAGTGTAATTAACCTTGTAAAAATGTTACTTTCCGAGACTGAGATACATTAGTTCATTGAGCAGAAATGCAAGCCATAATTTCCAGAGCTGAATCTGACAGCAAAATATATCAAGTAGAAATGTGAAACAGTTTTAATTGGCCATTAAATTATATCTTACTTGATTTACTGTTTTTATTTTCCATCTCTTTATGAGAGTAATCAAACATGAATGCATAGTTGTTGTGTGAGTGAAACATTTTATTGTTTCTTAATAAAAATTATATACAAAGTATTTGTTGCAGTTCAAAGCAGTAATAGCCACTGATTTTGTAATGAATTTAATACAATTTAGAATAGTAATTGCTGATTTTTATGTTAAAGGAAATGTACTAGTTGGATTTAATCCCCATACTATTTAAATGGCCTATGTACCTCTTTCAAAGAAAAGTCCAGCAAAGCCTTTCGATGGCTAGTTTGTTCCTCCGCTACCGAGAAATTGAAATTCGAGGTGATATGCAAAAGAACAAAACTGGATATGCTGAATACATTATACAGTAGATCTGATATATGTGTCACTCCAGCTCTATTTCCTGCCCAGCACCGCCTCCTCCTGCATGATCTCTAGTTTGTGACTTTGATCCAGTAGGAGCAAGGGGTGCTGGGTGGAGAATCCATATCAAGTCAAATCCTAATTTTTCAGTAAAAAAAGGAACAGACTGTCTAGGTTAGGGGTGGGGAACCTCAGGCCCCAGGGCCGAATGCGGCCCTTGATAACATTTTTGCGGCCTCCAGGCAGATTTTTGGGGACCGCAGTGCTCAGGATGGCAGATGTGTTATACCGACTGTCTGCCCTTTAAATCCAGCCCTCCAGTAATCTCTATGCCCCAGCTTCAGCCTCCCTAATGAGGTATATGCTCCTATCCCCTCCCGTGATGTCTAGGGCTCTAGCAAATCTGGAAAAGCAGTTGAGAAGCAACATGACCAATATCACCCACGCCAAAGAAGCCGCTCCAGCAACCACAGTAGGGGTGAGTCGATTGCTTAACCAAATATAGCGGATAATTTTCAAGTTGATAACTCTGTATGGCTCCCAATGGATGGTAGAAATTTTCAAATGGCCCTTTGGCAGAAAAATGGTTCCCCGCCCCTGGCCTAGGTTAAAGTATTACTGAACCTGACTCTGAATGAAGTAAATGGCCATATATATATATATATATATATATATATATATATATATATATATATATATATAATGTATAATGAATATACGCATTTAATATTTTAGATTTTACCTTTAAGGTGATCTGTCGGCAGAATCAATATGTCACATCCCAAACTATGTATATATCTATTATATAATCACGAATGGGATTTTTGCCCCTTTTGAGACCGCTCACGCTGCGAGTCAATGTCGTCATGTGGATACGCCCGAAGCATTGGCCGCGCAGCGGCCATTGCGAGCAGCTCTAAGGCGACTCGCTATGCCCGCGCAGCGGGCATGGCGAGTCGCCTTAGCAGCGAGAAGCATTGGCCGCGAAGCGGCCATTGCGAGTCAGAGACTCGCTCTGCTAGAATCCCGATGCATCTGCATCGGGCACCCAGCTAGTATATATATAAATATATATATAAGAAAAAAAAAGGAAAAAAAGAAAAAAAGGAAAAAAAAAAAAAATAAATAAAAAAAGAAAAAAAAAGAGAAAAGAAAAAAATAAGAAAAAAGAAAAAAAGAGAAAGAAAAGAAAAAAAAAAAGAAAGAGAAAACAAAAAAAAAAAAAAACAATAAAACTGCACAGCACTCACAGACTAAATGTGAACTGGTGCCAGCAGGGACGCTGGGTCTAATAATAATGGACAAGGAGGATAGGGATATCAGCATAGGACTCATCGGTCACTTTGTCGCAGTCGATGAGCAAACAGACATTGGCCAATGTACGTACTAAGAACTTCAGAAATAAAAAAATAAGATTTTTGAGTTTTTTGGAAAAAACTTAAGTTTTTAAACTTTTTCCTCATATACATATAGCTTGTTAGCTTTTGTACGTCATTGGTAGTAGCTGAGTGCTGCAGAGAACTTTTTCTAGTTTTTTAAGTTTAATATATATATATATATATATATAGTTTGGGATTTGACATATTGATTCTGCTGACAGATTACCTTAAAGGTAAAATCTAAAATATTAAATGCGTATATTCATTTCACGGTATTTAGTTATTACTAAGGTACTTTTTTACTGATTTTTAATGTGTAAACATTAGTTTTTTTTCATATCATTACATCATTACTTCTTATACAGTCATGACCAAAAGTGTTGGCACCCTTGAAATTATTCAAGAAATTGAAGTATTTCTCCCAGAAATGTATTGCAATTACACTTTTTGTTATTCACATGTTTGCTTCCTTTTTGAATATTGGAAAAAAAACTGAGAAAAAAGGCAAATTGGTCATTATTTCACTTATAACCCCCAAAATGGCCGAGACAAAATTGTTGCCACTTTTCAAAAATTATGGGTAAATACCTTCATTTAAAGCATGTAATACTGACCTTTGGCAAGTAACAGTGTGCACAATATAAAAAAGTACACCTGAAACAACAAAAAAAGAGGGAAAAATTGACTCAATTTTTGCATTATGTGTACAGATGAGCCACCACCCTAGTGTTCAAATTCGATTTGATTCGTTGAATTGGGGCAATGTTAAACGAATGTTGGTCGAATGTTCGTCGAACACCGTCGAGCACTATTGAAAACAATGGCAGGCAAACACAAACACATACAAACACATAGAAAACACCTTCTAAGGTGTCAAAAAGGTGAGAAACTACTCAGAAGGCACAACAAACACATGGAAAAGTGTCAAGTACATATAAAAATGGAAAAGACGAGTAATTGCTGGACGAGTAAAAGGAGGAGGAAACACAGATATAGGCATGTCATGCCCTTCAAAAATCATGTCAAACACATTTAGGTGACTCCAACAAGAGTCTCCTTTTTTTTCCAAAAATTTGGGCACAGACACCACTTAAGTGGCATTAATTGCCCCACAGTTGCAAACTTTAAATGGTTACTGTCATGAAGCACAATCAAAAATCCACAAGCCTTTAGTCTCCCCAGGATGACACAGGGGTAGAAAAGTCCTTGCAGATCTATGACTTGTTCATCTTGATGAACGTTAGTCTGTCCAAATTCTGGCTGGACAGACATGTGCACTTATCTGTCAGCACACCAGCAGCAGCGCTGAAGACATGTTCAGAGAGAACGCTGTCTGCTGGGCACAACAGGATCTCCAAAGTGTGAGTGGGGAGCTCAGGCCATTTTTCCAGATTGGAAGCCCAAAATAAACAAGGCTCCAATTCCCAAGTCATGGCATTGATGTTCACTTTGAGATACTCCTGTGAGATTCACTCTGTGTACCACTGGTGTTTTGTGGAAATGCCGATCTAAGATTGTGTAAGGCTTCTGCTGATACTCCTGCATGCGTGCGTCCCTTTCTATGACAGGAATTATTTTGCCAAATTTTGTCTTGTACCGGGATCTAAGAGTGTGGCAACCCAGTAGTTGGCATTACTTTTAATTCGGACAATCTGAGGGTCATGTCGCAGGTAGTACAGCAAGAAGGCGCTCATGTGTCTTGCGTATCCAGGAAGACCAAGTCCTTGTTGTGGTGGTGGTGGGGAGGTCAGAATGATGCTTCCTTCCTCTGCCCTCTACCCCCAACCTAGCACAACAGAAATGTCCATGCCTACTGGTCCAAGTGTCTGTGGTGAAATGCACCCTGTCACACACAGAGTTTCTCAAGGAAGTGGTGATGTTGTCTGTGACATGCTGATGTAGCGCAGGCACACCTTTCTTGGAGAAGTAGTGGTGACTGGGCATCTGGTACTGGGGCCCTGCGACGGACATAAGGTCTCTAAAATCCTTTGTGTCCACCAGGCTGAAAGGAAGCATTTCTGTAGCCAACAGCTTGCAGATGGTGAAATTCAACCACTTAGCTTCGTCATGGCTAGGAGGAAATAGGCTTTTACTTGTCCACATCTGAGGGATGAAGGGCTGGCTGCTGTGCTGATACGGGGTTGAGTAGGGTGTCCCTGGCAAACTGCTGTTCTGTGAGGAAGGTGCAGGAGGAGATATAATGTTGCCTTCTTTCAAAGGTGGTGCTCTCGATGTCTGAGAGAGCTCAACACCAGCAGAATTTTCCACTTAAAAATCAAGTGACAACCTGGCAATCATACTGCCTGTTGCGGATAAAGAAGTGGGAGGTATGTGTCCAAAAGCATGTGTGACAGCTGTCCCCACAGTCATAGAGGATGAAGAGCATGCGGATGCACTTGATGGGGCAGACAGTGGTTGGCCTGCCCCACTATGATGTTTCATGCAGTTAAAAATTAGTCTGAACTAGACAGGCATTGTAGCTTGTTTCACAAGTGGGCTTCACCACTGTCTAAATGACACTGCTACTAGGCCCAAAGTATTACCTGGGCTAGGTGCAGTTAAAAATTAGTCTGAACTAGACAGGCAGTGTAGAATGTTTCATAAGTGGGCTACATCACTGTCTAAATGACACTGCTACTAGGCCCAAACTATTACCTGGGCTAGGTGCAGTTAAAAATTAGTCTGAACTAGATAGGCAGTGTAGCTTATTTCACAAGTGGGCTACACCACTGTCTAACTGACAGTGCTACTAGCCCAAAAAAATTGCCTGGACTAGCTGCAGTAAAAAATTGGCTACTGGATAGACAGGCGGTGCAGCTTACTTGACAGCTGGGCTACACTGCTGACTACCAGACACTGCTACTAGCCCAAAACGATTGCCTGGACTAGCTGCAGTTAAAAATTGGCTACTGGATAGACAGGCGGTGCAGCTGGGCTGCACTGCTGACTACCAGACACTGCTACTAGCCCCCAAAAATTGCCTGGACTAGCTGCAGTAAAAATTTGGCTATTAAAGACTGGTGGTGTAGCTTTCTTTACAGCAGTGCTACACTACCTGCCCTAAAGGATTGCCTGAGCTAGATTTCGCCAGATGCCGTGAAAAACACTTGCGCAGGACTGGCACACACCTGCCTGGAAAAAACTAATAGGAACTGCTTTAACCAAGCCCTCAAAAGGGCTGATATTACAACTAGTCCCTACTTCTATAAAATAGCTCTAAAAAGGGATGATATTTACAACTAATCCCTACTCCCTACTTGTCTGAAGTAGCCCTCAAAGAGCTGAGATTCTAAATAGTCCCTACTCCCTAAACTTATCTCTCTATCTAACTTGAGATTCGCTCACTATTTATCTAACTAACACTTTATAGCGCCCACAGCAGCAGTAGCAGTGCCTGACTGACACACAACTGCAGCACTGAGGTAATGGCGGCGATAGGGAAAATGGCTGGGTCTTATAGGGCAAGGACATGTGACATACACAGCAAATGACACATGCCCTTGCTTGTGTGCAAAAAATGCACTTTACTGTGTGTGATTGGCTGACAGCCTGCATCTCCCCATTGTAAATGCAGTTAGAAGAAAAAAAATGGAGATCGGCATTATTTCAGCAGCACTGATCTAAACCTCCTTCCCCATCCCCGCACACTAAACACTGAAACTAGATATTAACATTCATTAACAGTATTATTGTGAAAAGCTAGTTACGCTTTTGGTGATCGAACCGTTATCGAACATAACCTCGAACTGCCGAATTTGAAGCTAATTGTTCGTATTTGTCGAATGACTCAAACAACACCCAAAACAGCTTGAATTTGAGATTGGCGAACATTTCGAATTGAACACCCCTCATCTCTAATTATGTGTTTGTTCGTGTCCTTCTTGGCACAAAGAACAGATAGGTTGGAAGAGAACTGTCTGAGGACTTGATAGCTAAAATTGTAGAAAAATATCACCAGTCTCAAGGTTACATATCCAAATCCTGAGATCTTAATTTTACTTTTTTCCATGGTGCGTAACAATAATCAAGAGGTTTAAACTCCTTGGCACTGTAGCTAAACTTCATGGACGCGAACAATGGAGTAAAATTGTTAAAAGGTTTCAACGCAGTTTAGTCTTGATGGTGGATAAGTGTATCCAATCAAGTTCTGCGCAAAATATCCGTCGATGTTTGAATGAAATTAAACACTATGGCAGGGACCCATGAGGACCACTCTGCTGAATCAGGGATATAAAAAAAGCTAGACTGCAGTTTGTTATAATATACATGAGTAAGCAGTCTGCCACTGGAGTGGAAAATGTCACATGTAGCAATATCGCCGCCATATGGCTGTCAATTTGACGTGAGCATGCATGTTCCGGGCTATTTTTTGCACATCGCCGTCGCCTTGTCACACATAGAGATCTTGCGTGCGATGTTCGGCGATCCTGAGTTCGGGAAATCTCCTGGCGCAGACCGGAAGCAATTTGACATTCCCGCGTCGCCGCCAAATCGCCGCATCACACGCCACCACCACATCACCGATGTGGGCGTAGAGTGTGAGCGCGGCGAGGAGACAGGCGTGCCAGAGTGTTGTACACCGCGCCCCTACTACTTCGATTGGCCAACACAACTGCGTCGCCATTGGTCAGCCTTGTCAGGAAATCTCCCACTACATGACGCATGTGTCCTTTCTACTATATCGCTATTCAAATATGGCACCTTAGTCATGGCCAGCCAATGGGAACGCAGGAGCGACCACCAATTGCGGCAGACAGGGCGCGCCAAACAAAACACTCAGGCACACCTCTGGAATTGCTTCCAGATGGCCTGAGCTCTTTTTCTACATCGCTATCGCCCAGTCACACGCCATGATGCACACAAATCGCCTGGAGGAAATCGTCTGATTTCTCAGCAGAGCAGGGCGATCAGGCGACGCACCACCGGCGATTTCTCACCGAAATATCGCCCTGTCACATGCCGCAACGCACTGGCGATGTGGCAGCGATATCGCCGCATTCGGGGATTGCTTTGCAAACCTTCCAGCGATATCTCCACGTGTGACGGTACCTTTAGGTATAACTGGCGAGGTCAGACCACTTTTCCATTTTTAAAGCCCATAATTCTCAAGGGTCCAGGTACACACTCAAGGCATCTATACTGAGCTGTAAATACTCCTGCACCATCCTCTCTAGGAGTTCTCCATGTATCAGACTTGTCCTCTTTTCTGGCATTGCAAAGGTTGGTCGAAAAAAAAGGCAAATGACAACCAGAAATTGCTTCTAATAGAAATACTGCTGCTGCTACTAAAATTTTTGTGGTGACAACTCGACGTTCCTTGGGTTAGAAGTGTAGAACTGCGATGTGCACTGTGTACACCATTGATGTTTTGGGGAGAAGCAGTACTAGGTTTCTCTAAAAGCTTCTTCTGATACTTCTGCATGAGTGTGCCCCTTTTAAGGACGGGAAGAATTTAGCTACATTTTCTCTTATACATGGGATTGAAGAGTATGGCAACCCAGTAAATGGCACTACTTTGAATCCTAAGAATCCGGGGATCCTGTTGCAGATAATGCAGCAAGAATGCACTCATGTCTTGTGCATCCATGATGTCCATGTCATTCCTGTGTGGGTGGTGATGGGGGTAACATTTCCACTTGTTTCCATTGCCCTCCCCTGCCAACCACGCACAATAGAAATGTGATCAATATCTTTCTCATCTGCTGAGTGCTCTGTGCTCATTACCTCTTCCTCCTTCATTACTTCCTAGCCTCCTGCACTTTCATCAACAGTTTGGCTGCTACCATGAGCCCTCGTTGATTGCTCTACACCACCCTCCGATGTCACCCGCCTCTGTGATGATGACAGTTCAGACCTTTGAGATCTTGTTATCCCTTGCATATCCTCATACCCCACTACTTCCTCCTTTTCTTCTTGGACCACCACCTGACTCCGCATACTGGTCAAAGTGTGCACCAGCATGTAGATGACTGAACTAGTCATGCTGCTAACAGGATCCTCAGTGCTAAATATCTTAGTAACCATTTCATAATTGTGCTGAAAATTGCAGAGGTTTTTGATCTGGGCCACTCCATTATCATGATTTGCCTAACTTCTGGATCATGTTGGTGCTGGCTATACATCATGACATACTGCACCAGGGCTCATTGCTGCTGTCACAATTGCTGCCCCATGTACAGAGTGGAATTCCATCATGTTGACACATCGCATATCAGTCAGTTAACCAGTATGCTAAATCAAGTCTTTAACAATGCAAGTCATTGAACTACGGGCAGAGAACTTCGGAATTGAGCACACAGCGAACCTGCCCTGCAGCAGCGCATCTAGGCCAAGATAGTAGTCCAGATATTTCTGGACAATCATGCTCAGGATGTAAGCCATGCAAGGCACACGGCCTTCCCTTGCTGCAAGTTTAGTGGAGACATCCATTGGTAAACTCTGTCTTCAAAGCTGATCACAACTGTTCCCAGGGATCCCATGGATTTTAATGTAAACACATCCTGATGTTGTTGAGCCCTGCTGGCAGCACAGTAAGGAGGTGTAGTGGATTCCTTCTGCACACTTGGAATGTGTGTCACATTAACGCAAGTGGAGACTCTACAGGGGGTGGAGGAGGAAGCAGCAGTGGAGACAGTGGTAGACACAGACGTTTTACCCCCATACCAAGCCTTGTAGAGCAGCTCCTTCCACCACAGCCACCAGAATCACTAAGCGCCCAGTCAGCAACATGTAATGACCCTGGCGATGATTACTCGTCCAGGTGTCAGTGGTGAAATGCACCTTCTCAAGCACAGAGTTTCTCAAGTAGGTGGTGTTGTTGATTGTGACATGCTGATGTAGTGAAGAAACAGCTATATTGGAGAAGTAGTGACTGGGCGACTGGTACTGGGGGACTGCGATAGCCATTAGCTTTCAAAAACCCTCTGTATCCATTAGGTGAAAAGGCAGCATTTCTGTATATGGTGAAGTTCCAGCTCTTAACTTGGGCATGTGTATGAGGAAATGGTCTTTTATTTGACCACATCTGTAAGACTCATTGGACCGGGCACAACACAGCTTTATTTGCCAAAGTATTCCAGGCTTTATATCAGAAGGGCTTTAGTGGGCAGGGTGGGGGTTCTTTAAAACAATGGCCTTATCACGCTCCTATACAGCACTTCCATGGGTTCAGACAGACACATTGCAGGCACCATTAACTTCCTTTTAATCAGCCTGCATATGTCATCATCTATTATATAAAACCCGAAGGCCACTTCCGCCCAAAATCCGCTTCCGCTTCCGTGATGGCCTCCCTCCTGTGTCAAACACCGGAACCGGAAGCACCAGACCCACAGAGCCCCGTCTGCGCCCACCCACATCCGGCCCACAGCCCTGCAGCTCACCGCCCACTCTCCATCAGGGACCGCCATGCCGCCACTGGGTCCGCACACAGCCTGGTGTGCGCCCACCAACATGAGGGAACCGGCCCGGACCGGCCCACACTCCGGTGTGCGGCCTCCGCCGCCAACGCTCCCCCGCCACCTCGGGGGGCCACACAACCTCTGGGGGTACCCGTGCTCCGCGCCTGGAGAGGAGAGAGGGCGGGACTGACTGTCCTGCAGCTCTGCCCGCCCCTCCTCTCCTCCTACACCCGACGCGCGCCCACCGGTAAGTCTGCCCTCCTGCCTCCGCCTCCGCTCCAGCCTGTGCCCGCCGCCTCCGCTGCAGCCTGTGCTCCCTCCAGCCTGTGTCTCCTCCAGCCTGTGTCCTGTGCCCCCCTCCGGCCTGTGTCCTGTGCCCCCCTCCGGCCTGTGTCCTGTGACCCCCTCCGGCCTGTGTCCTGTGACCCCCTCCGGCCTGTGTCCTGTGACCCCCTCCGGCCTGTGTCCTGTGACCCCCTCCGGCCTGTGTCCTGTGACCCCCTCCGGCCTGTGTCCTGTGACCCCCTCCGGCCTGTGTCCTGTGACCCCCTCCGGCCTGTGTCCTGTGACCCCCTCCGGCCTGTGTCCTGTGACCCCCTCCGGCCTGTGTCCTGTGACCCCCTCCGGCCTGTGTCCTGTGACCCCCTCCGCCCTGTGTCCTGTGACCCCCTCCGCCCTGTGTCCTGTGACCCCCTCCGCCCTGTGTCCTGTGACCCCCTCCGCCCTGTGTCCTGTGACCCCCTCCGCCCTGTGTCCTGTGACCCCCTCCGCCCTGTGTCCTGTGACCCCCTCCGCCCTGTGTCCTGTGACCCCCTCCGCCCTGTGTCCTGTGACCCCCTCCGCCCTGTGTCCTGTGACCCCCTCCGCCCTGTGTCCTGTGACCCCCTCCGCCCTGTGTCCTGTGACCCCCTCCGCCCTGTGTCCTGTGACCCCCTCCGCCCTGTGTCCTGTGACCCCCTCCGCCCTGTCCTCTGTGTCCTCTGCCCCCTGTCCTCTGTGTCCTCTGCCCCCTGTCCTCTGCCCCCTGTCCTCTGCCCCCTGTCCTCTGCCCCCTGTCCTCTGCCCCCTGTCCTCTGCGTCCTCTGCCCCCTGTCCTCTGCGTCCTCTGCCCCTGTCCTCTGCGTCCTCTGCCCCCTGTCCTCTGCGTCCTCTGCCCCCTCTCCTCTGCGTCCTCTGCCCCCTGTCCTCTGCGTCCTCTGCCCCCTCTCCTCTGCCCCCTGTCCTCTGCCCCCTGTCCTCTGCCCCCTGTCCTCTGCCCCCTGTCCTCTGCCCCGTGTCCTCTGCCCCCTGTCCTCTGCGTCCTCTGCCCCCTGTCCTCTGCGTCCTCTGCCCCCTGTCCTCTGCGTCCTCTGCCCCCTGTCCTCTGCGTCCTCTGCCCCCTGTCCTCTGCGTCCTCTGCCCCCTGTCCTCTGCGTCCTCTGCCCCCTGTCCTCTGCGTCCTCTGCCCCCTGTCCTCTGCGTCCTCTGCCCCCTCTCCTCTGCCCCCTGTCCTCTGCGTCCTCTGCCCCCTGTCCTCTGCGTCCTCTGCCCCCTGTCCTCTGCGTCCTCTGCCCCCTTCCTCTGCGTCCTCTGCCCCCTCTCCTCTGCGTCCTCTGCCCCCTCTCCTCTGCGTCCTCTGCCCCCTCTCCTCTGCGTCCTCTGCCCCCTCTGTGTCCTCTGCCCCCCTCTGTGTCCTCTGCCCCCTCTGTGTCCTCTGCCCCCTCTGTGTCCTCTGCCCCCTCTGTGTCCTCTGCCCCCTCTGTGTCCTCTGCCCCCTCTGTGTCCTCTGCCCCCCTGTCCTCTGCCCCCTGTCCTCTGCCCCCTGTCCTCTGCCCCCTGTCCTCTGCCCTCGCTGTCCTCTGCCCCCTCTGCGTCCTCTGCCCCCTCTGCCCCCTCTGCGTCCTCTGCCCCCTGTCATCTGCCCCCTGTCATCTGCCCCCTGTCATCTGCCCCCTGTCATCTGCCCCCTGTCATCTGCCCCCTGTCCTCTGCGTCCTCTGCCCCCTCTGCGTCCTCTGCGTCCTCTGCGTCCTCTGCCCCCTCTGCGTCCACTGCGTCCTCTGCGTCCTCTGCCCCCTCTGCGTCCTCTGCCCCCTCTGCCCCCTCTGCGTCCTCTGCGTCCTCTGCGTCCTCTGCGTCCTCTGCCCCCTGTCCTCTGCGTCCTCTGCCCCCTGTCCTCTGCGTCCTCTGCCCCCTGTCCTCTGCGTCCTCTGCCCCCTGTCCTCTGCGTCCTCTGCCCCCTCTCCTCTGCGTCCTCTGCCCCCTCTCCTCTGCGTCCTCTGCCCCCTCTCCTCTGCGTCCTCTGCCCCCTCTGTGTCCTCTGCCCCCTCTGTGTCCTCTGCCCCCTCTGTGTCCTCTGCCCCCTCTGTGTCCTCTGCCCCCTCTGTGTCCTCTGCCCCCTCTGTGTCCTCTGCCCCCTGTGTCCTCTGCCCCCTCTGTGTCCTCTGCCCCCTCTGTGTCCTCTGCCCCCTCTGTGTCCTCTGCCCCCTCTGTGTCCTCTGCCCCCTGTCCTCTGCCCCCTGTCCTCTGCCCCCTGTCCTCTGCCCCCTGTCCTCTGCCCCCTGTCCTCTGCCCCCTCTGCGTCCTCTGCCCCCTCTGTGTCCTCTGCGTCCTCTGTCCCCTGTCATCTGCCCCCTGTCATCTGCCCCCTGTCCTCTGCCCCCTCTGCCCCCTCTGCGTCCTCTGCGTCCTCTGCCCCCTCTGCGTCCTCTGCGTCCTCTGCGTCCTCTGCGTCCTCTGCGTCCTCTGCCCCCTCTGCGTCCTCTGCGTCCTCTGCCCCCTCTGCGTCCTCTGCCCCCTCTGCCCCCTCTGCGTCCTCTGCCCCCTCTGCCCCCTCTGTGTCCTCTGCCCCCTGTCCTCTGCGTCCTCTGCCCCCTGTCCTCTGCCCCCTCTGCCCCCTGTCCTCTGCGTCCTCTGCCCCCTGTCCTCTGCGTCCTCTGCCCCCTGTCCTCTGCGTCCTCTGCCCCCTGTCCTCTGCGTCCTCTGCCCCCTGTCCTCTGCGTCCTCTGCCCCCTGTCCTCTGCGTCCTCTGCCCCCTGTCCTCTGCGTCCTCTGCCCCTGTCCTCTGCGTCCTCTGCCCCCTGTCCTCTGCGTCCTCTGCCCCCTCTGCGTCCTCTGCCCCCTCTGCGTCCTCTGCCCCCTCTGCGTCCTCTGCCCCCTCTGCGTCCTCTGCCCCCTCTGCCCCCTCTGCGTCCTCTGCCCCCTCTGCGTCCTCTGCCCCCTCTGCGTCCTCTGCCCCCTCTGCGTCCTCTGCCCCCTCTGCGTCCTCTGCGTCCTCTGCGTCCTCTGCATCCTCTGCCCCCTCTGCGTCCTCTGCGTCCTCTGCCCCCTCTGCGTCCTCTGCCCCCTCTGCGTCCTCTGCCCCCTGTCCTCTGCGTCCTCTGCCCCCTGTCCTCTGCCCAGCCGCCTCTGCCCCCTGTCCTCTGCCCAGCCGCCTCTGCCCCCTGTCCTCTGCGCTGACCACTCTGCCCACGTCGCTGCGCTGACCAATCTCACCGCACTCACTGCTAACCACTGAGCCACCGCACTCACTGCTAACCACTGAGCCACCGCACTCACTGCTAACCACTGAGCCACCGCACTCACTGCTAACCACTGAGCCACCGCACTCACTGCTAACCACTGAGCCACCGTATACTCTGCTACCCACTGAGCCACCTGTATACACACAATTCATTTCACCGCACTCCCGTAACTATTAGTAAATAAACTATATATGGATTCTAGACTACCCGATTCTTTAGAATCGGGCCGCCATCTAGTCAATAATAATTAACTGACACATGGGGGAATGCAAAAAGTATAAAATTGCACATAAAACTATAGCAGAAACCTTTTTGTGCCTAATACATATTAATACATATTATTAGTGACAAATCTATCATCTAAAGTTAAAAACAATTATAAAAACACTGACAAATCGTTTTTGACATTAAAACCCGCAATTACTGTTGTGCTCAGCTCTAATATGTTCTATTAGTCTGGGTGAACCCACACCAGACACAATAGAATTACAATGTTCCCTGAAGCATGCATACAGGCACCTGACTGCTTTTCCCACATAATACCTGTCATAGGGACAAAAAATCGCATATATACTGTAATACTCTTTGACTTGCAAGAAATAAATTACCTAACATTGTGATAAATTGGACCAATTTTTACTGTATTATTTACAATATCCTGGGTACGAAAACGACAGTTACCACAATGGTGGTTCCCAAAGGGACTCAATCTCTGCAACCATGTTTTACGAGGTAAAGTTCTTTTTCTGACTACCATGTTCGCAATATTCCTACACCTCCTATGTGTGACCAACGGTTTACGTAAATCTACCTCCCTTAAATGCCTATCACTCTCTATTAAATACCACTTCTTATTGATGGCTATACGGATTGCCTTATCCATTGAGCCAAATTTTAAAATTAAAGATAAATCTTTCTTCCCGTTTATCTCTATCCTTCCTCTTCTACCCCTCTTTCCACATTGTATTCTCACATGGTATTCCCTTTCTGACGCACCTCATTGACCATCTTGCTGACAAAGTTTTCCTGTGTGCTCTGCTAAAGCGCAGATCCTAGGGCTTCCTGTGTGGCTGCACCCATTGTAAATATCGGGTTACTATAGAGCAGCGTTTGCTTGCAGCGCCCGATGTTAACGCTGGCCATTACTGCAGGCTTGCCTCTGCAGTAACAGCATCCGTCTAACGTAAGTTCCCTGCTAAGTATGACCCTAGCCTAACCCCTAAGTGTCAAGTGATTTTTCAACTCCTTGACTTGAGCATAGGGACCTGTGAGTTTTAATGATTTGTCAGTGTTGTTATAATTGTTTTTAACTTTAGGTGGTAGATTTTTCACTAATATTAATGTTTAAGGTGCAAAAAGGTTTCTGCTAAACAGGGTGGGCCATTTATATGGAAGCACCTAAATAAAATGGGAATGGTTGGTGATATCAACTTCCTGATGGTGGCACATTAGTGTATGGGAGAGGGAAATCTTTCCCAGAACGGTGGTGACCATGGAGGCCATTTTGAAGTTGGCCATTTTGGATCCAACTTTATTTTTTCAATGGAAGAGGGTCATGTGACACATCAAACTTATTAAGAATTGTATAAGAAAAACAATGGTGTGCTTGGTTTTACCATAACTTTATTCTTTCATGAGTTATTTACAAAATTATGAACACTTATAAAATGTGTTCAGAATGCTGCCGATTGTGTTAGATTGTTAATGCAACCCTCTTCTCCCACTCTTGACACACTGTTAGCAACACCACAGACGAAATGCTAGCACAGGCTTCCAGTATCTGTTGTTTCAGATGCTGCACATCTTGTATCTTCACAGCATAGACAATTGCTGTCAGATGACCCCAAAGATAAAAAAAGATAATCAGGACATCAATGGAAACCTCAATGCCACTGAATATATGAAATTGCTACATGATAATGTGTTGCCCTCTTTATGCACTGAAGATGACATGTTCCCTGAGTTTTTACAACAAGATGGTTTACCACCACATTATGGGTTTCAGGTCCGAGCATTCCTACATGAACAGTTTCCTGGAAAGTGGATTGGTCATCGTGGGCCAGTTGAATGACCACCAAGGTCTCCCGATCTGACCCCCTTAGACTTTTATCTTTGGGGTCATTTGAAGGCAGTTGTCTATGCTGTGAAGATACTAGATGTGCAGCATCTAAAACAACGGATACTGGATGCCTGTGCTAGCATTTCTTCTGCGGTGTTGCTATCAGTGTGTCTAGAGTGGAAAAAGAGGGTTGCATTGACAATCCAACACAATGAGCAGCACTTTGAAAACATTTTATAAGTGGTCGTAAACTTGTAAATAACTCATGAAAGAATAAAATTATGGTAAAACCAAGCACATCATTGTTTTTCTTATGAAATTCTCAATATGTTTGATGTGTCACATGACCCTCTTCCCATTAAAAAAAATAAAGTTGGATCCAAAATGGTCAACTTAAAAATGGCCACAATGGTCACCACCCATCTGGAAAAGTTTTCCCTCTCCCATTTACTAATGTGCGGCAAACAGGATGTTGATATCACCAACCATTCCCATTTTTTAAGGGGTATCCATATAAATGGTCCACCCTGTACTTTTATGTGCATTTTTGTATTTTTTGTATTCCCTCATGTGTTGGTTAATTTATGATGATAATGTATGCAGGCTTACAGAAAGGAATTTAATGGTGCCTGCAATATGTCTGTCTGAACCCGTGGAAGTGCTGTGTAGGAGTGTGAAATGGCCATCATTTCAAAGACCCCTCCACCCTCCCCACTAAAGCCCCCCTGATGTAAAGCCTCAAAATCTTTGGCAAATAAAGCTGTGTTGTACCTGGTCCGGAGGGTGCTGCTTCTCTTCAGTCCATATATTGAATGTGACTTTAAACTGGAAGTGTGCAACCGAGAAGCCAGGAGGAGTAGAACATAGCAGAAAGCCATCCATTTGACCAGCAGTGCTTGTCCCGTTGGAGCTGCATCTCCAGGAGCAATACAACGGCAATGAGCGGTGGTGCCCGACAACATTCTACTTAACTGTGACCACATCTGCAGGACTGAGGGTTGGCTGCCGTGCTGAGAGGGGGTGCAGTAGATTGCAATTGATAAACTGCTGGGCTCTGTTGGCTTCAGAAAGATGTGCTGCTCTCAATGTCTGAGATTGGTCAATACCAACAGGCGTGTCCACTTCCAAAATAGCTGATGGGTTGTCAATCACACTGCTTGTTGTGGGTAAACAGGTGGAGGTTCTGCAGACAAATGCCTGTGTGACAATAGTCTCCACGCTGACGGAGAAGGAATATGCAGCAGATGTGCTTAATGGGACGTTCGGTGGCTGGCCAGGCCCACTAAGCTGCATTGTTACAGAGTGACCTTGCCACTGTAAATTATGCTGCATGTCCATGTGACTGTTCATGCATGAAGTAGTCAATTTATTGAATTTTTTTCCCTCTACTGAGATTTTTTGACAAATTGTGCAGATAACGGGAGTTAGGTCATTCTTTCAATATGTAAAAAGACCCAGGATAGACAAGGCTTGGCGCCCATGCAAACTGCATCCCATAGGCAGAGTTGAGGCTGAGGACGAAGTGCTTGTTGTAGCACTCCATCTCTGTCCAAGGAGCCACAACCTAACCTCGTCAGCTTCCTCCTCCACCTCCTTTGCTGAGCTCATCAAATGCATGCTTGTGTGTTGACAGTAAGTGGAATCTAGTACCTCATCATCATCCTCTCTGTTGTCACACTCCTCGCCCTCAGAGCCACCCTATTCCTGCGCTGAGCACACAGTAAAGTATGCATGTGACTCAGGTATCTTAGGAGTCTAATCATCAACAGCATAATTTTCTCCACTGCAAGGGGTTTACATCTGGTGATGATGGTCTAGATTTTGCTCAGACCCTATTTTGTCCGGCCCCAGATCCAGCTCCAAAAGATATGGGCTCCAAAATATATAGGAATCATTGATTGAAGATCATTTCCTTTTCTTGACTCAGTGAATCTATGGAGCATACCTCTGGATCCTATACAATAGTATGAGTGAACAGCTCTGTAGACTCACCTATCTGTGGTGTCCCACAGTTAGTAGGGCTGGAGAGTTGTGACACGTGGGGAAACAACAGTAATTATGGTGCGACCTCTGAAGAATGGACTGTGTGTGATGTTAAAGTTGAGGTAGAGGAGAGGCCATTTGATGCACTGTTTGAAATCCACTGAAGCACCTGCTTTTTCTGGACCACATCTTCAAGTCTTAGCAATGTGCTGCTGCCTAAAAAAGGGATCATACCAGACTGTCCACAAAAAGAAGTTGAAAAATAAAACATAAAGACAGGCGCACTTGTGTGTCTAGTGAGGATTTTTGGAGGAGGGGGGTTGTTGGATCACTCACCTTTCATGGTTATGCACCTCTGCACAGATTATCCTTTTGGTAGTACTTCTTTATTTCACAAATGTGGCTCTCACAACATGTTTCGGCATGTCACCGCCTTCATCAGATGTCACTGAAGTTCCTTATAAGGCTTAAACATTTAAAAAACAATTTATCAACCATTAAGTAACAGGTGACAAGTTAACTATTAATTTTCCATATTGTTTTCCATATTGATTTTCTATATATAGCTCAGGATGATGTCCATAAACTCCTCGATGAAGAAATCATTTTGTGTACCTGAATCCGTTGGATGTCCGAATTCAGTGTTGATTTCCCAATGAGCTCTTTGTCTTCAGCATGGCTTCTCCGATTTTCCAGACAGATGATTTATGCGTAACTCCGTTGTGATGTGATGTAAGTAAATACATAACCTTTGTATGCTGATTATACAAATAGTGTATAGTATTACACTGTTTCTTTAATTTTGTATTCTATGTTAGCCTTTTTAATAAAATTGATTACCTTCTTTAAAGTCGTATCCGAGTCTGTTTGTGAAAAAGATTGTCAAAACAGCATCCCACTGGGAAAAGGTGTACTCTAGGAATTTGTGTAGAAGGAAAAGAGGTTAATGGACCATGCTCCCATTCAAAAAGAGTCAAAAGGAATCAATAAAGTTGTTAAAAAAAATTTGTGTGGTTTATTTCTACGCGGTTCTGGGTAAAAACCCCTTCATCAGAGCAACCGCAAGGTGTATTCTATGAGGTTGTCCCTATCTCTAGTAGTTCACATCGTCACATGCCTGGAATCCTCAAGCAGACAAGGGTAGAGCAGGATTGAAATCTGACTGTTTAAACACCTTCCCAAGGAAAGCTATAGAGAAAAAATGAAGAGCCTAGAAAAGGGGAGCAATGTCCCTATGTATACATTAACAGGCAAAATCAAAACAGGTTTGTTATTTTCAAAACAGATTTACAATTTCAAAAGCTTCTATGAAGCATTCCAGAAATTATCTGTTTTAAAAGGAACAATGTTTTTCATGTAAAGAAGTATTAGCTTGTTGCCATAATTGGATAGTTTCATACTTTTTTAAGGTTAAAGGTAGAATTTCAGTTTATTGAGTTCAACCTATAGCCCAACATGGCGATCCAGAGAAAGGCAAAATACTGTATAGGACAGACAATAAGCTCTATCTTAAAGGGAACCTGTCACCTGGATCTAAGCCCCTACACTATCACTACCTGTCCCTGCACCTTCCTAGCTGCTCCCTATCTATCCCTCTCTGAGCTAAATCCGCCCTATAAAACTGCAGAAAAATAACTTATAACTTACAGAAGTCCCTGAGGCTGGGGACTGAGAAGGCGGCCCCAGGCTCCATTCAGCCCCTCCTCCATGCAGCAGCACACGCCCCGCTGGGCGGCGTTATTCTTTCTTCATCGCCGCCTCCTCCATTTGGAATCTCCCACCCACTTTACACTGTAAGGTAGTGGTTAGGATCGGCACGACAGAAGGCAGTGACTCAGGTATTTACTCACACAGCACACAGTTCAGGTATTCACAGACCTCCAGATTCACTTTGTGCTGCCTGGGGCCTTGTGCACTGCCTGGGGCCCCGTGCACTGCCTGGGGTCCTTGTATGCTGCATGGGGCCCCTGTGTGTAGCCTGGGATCCTGTGTGTAGCTTGTGGCCCTTAGTACTGCCTGGGGCCCCTGTATGTTGCCTGGGGCCACTTTGTGCTGCCTCGGGCCCCCATGTGTTGCTTGGAGCCCTGATCTACAGCTGCTGTGGTATACGGAGGGGTATAATCTGGCCTAGGCCACTTTAACCCCGAGTATATTCTGGTCGGGGGGGTTAGTCTGGCCTGTTACACCGGGGCACAGCCGAGTAGAACCTCATACAATCCCAGCAGCTCCTGCTGCTGTCCTGACACACTCCACCCCCTCCCCACAGCCCAGGGCAGCACATATCATCTCCTATTCACCCGCACACCTGGGGGTCAGTGATTTCAATCAGCACTTAGCTCCAGTAGCAGCTCACCCTGTGTGTGCTGCTACCGAACAGAAGATACAATCTCCTATATGCTGTGTCTCAGTCAGGGGACACATCGAGGTCGCATCACCACAACATGATAGTTGTAAAGCAGGTGGGAGATTCCAAATGGAGGAGGCGGCGAGGAAGAAAGAATAATGCCGCCCAGTGGGGCGTGTGCTGCTACATGGAGGAGGGGCTGAATGGAGCCTGGCGCCGCCTTCTCAGTCCCCAGCCTCAGGGACTTCTGTAAGTTATAAGTTATTTTTCTGCAGTTTTATAGGGCGGATTTAGCTCAGAGAGGGATAGATAGGGAGCAGCTAGGAAGGTGCAGGGACAGGTAGTGATAGTGTAGGGGCTTAGATCCAGGTGACAGGTTCCCTTTAAGGGTAAAATTCCTTCCCAACTCCACATATGGCAATCAGACTAGATCACTGGATCAATGACCAATCACAGAATCTAGTTCACACAACCACTCATATTAAATATTTAAAAAAAGGCATCCAGGCTCTTTATAAATTTAGAAGAGAATCAACCATTACATCATCATGCAATAGAGTGTTCCATTGTGCCTCTGCTCTAACAGAGTAAAGAATCTGCATCTGTGATTATGATTATGATTAAACCTTCTTTCCTCCAGACGAAGAGGATGCCCCCTTGTCCCTGTCACAGCCTTAGGTGTAAAAAGGTAATTAGAAATGTCACAGTAATGTCCCTTCATATATGTATCTATTATATAATTGCCGTAGCGACTTCCGTCGGAGCGGCGCAACTTCCGGTGGCTTGGTTAGCGAGCTGTTTCTTTCTCCTGGACTCTGTCCGTGGCCGCGTAGCGGCCACGGCGACTCCTAATGGATGCCCGCAAAGCGGGCATTGCGAGTCGTTGCAGCTTCGCGAAGCAATGCCCGCAAAGCGGGCATTGCGAGTCGCTGCCACCCACCGCTAACCAAGCCACAGAAGCACATACGACTGTAGTCTACACCGCTATACTATACTACAGTCCCATGCCATACCCATGGGACTGTAGTATACCATCGCGCTGTACAATACAGCGCCATGCTCTAAAACACCCCTACCCCCTGCCGCCCTCAGCCACTACCCCCTACCCCCTAAGTCCCGCCCAAGCCCCTACCCCCTGCCGCCCTAAGCCACTACCCCGCCGCAGTCACTACGCCGTCGCCGAAGCCCCTATCCCCTGCCGCCCTAACCTACCCCGCCGCCGAAGCCCCTACCCCCTGCCACCCTAACCCACTACCCCGCCGCAGTCACTACCCCGCCGCGCCGAAGCCCCTACCCCCCTAAGCCACTACCCCCCGCCCTAAGCCACTACCCCGCTACCCTCTGCCACCGAAGCCCCTACCCCCCTAAGCCACTACCCCCGCCCTAACCCACTACCCCGCCGAAGCCACTATCCCGCCGCCGAACCCCCTACCCCCCTAAACCACTACCCCGCCCCAGCCCCTACCCTCTGCCGCAAGCCCCTACCCCCTGCCGCCCTAACCTACCCCCCCGCTACCCTCTGCCGCAAGCCCCTACCCCCTGCCGCCCTAACCTACCCCGCCAACGAAGCACCTACCCCATGCCGCCCTAAGCCACTACCCCCGCTACCCTCTGACGCCGAAGCCCCTACCCCCCTAAGCCACTACCCCCCGCCCTAACCCACTACCCCGCCGCAGCCACTATCCCGCCGCCGAACCCCCTACCCCCCTAAGCCACTACCCTATCCCGCCGCCGAACCCCCTACCCCCCTAAGCCACTACCCCGCCGCTGCCCCTACCCTCTGCCGCAAGACCCTACCCCCTGCCGCCCTAACCTACCCCCCCCGCTACCCTCTGCCGCAAGCCCCTACCCCCTGCCGCCCTAATCTACCCCGCCAATGAAGCACCTACCCCCTGCCGCCCTAAGCCACTACCCCGCTACCCTCTGCCGCAAGCTCCTATCCCCTGCCGCCCTAACCTACGACGCCGCCCCCGAAGCACCTACCCTCTGCCCCAAGCCCCTACCCCCTGCCGACCTAACTTACCCCGCCGCCGAAGCACCTACCCCCTGCCGCCCTAAGCCACTACCCCGCTACCCTCTGCCGCAAGCTCCTACCCCCTGTGCCGCCCTAACCTACCCCGCCGCCGAAGCACCTACCCCCTGTCGCCCTAAGCCATTACCCCGACGCACCCACTACCCTCTGCCGCACCTAACCCCTAAGCCACTACCCCGCCGCCGAAGCCCCTACCCCCTTAGCCGCACCTAACCCCCTACACCCGAAGCCGCACCTAACCCCCTACCCCCCGAAGCCGCACCTAAACCCCTTCCCCCCCTTGCCCCCTAAGCCCCGCCGCACCTAAGCCCCTATCCCCTAAGCCCCGCCGCCTCCTAAGCTCCCGCCGCTAACACCGAAGGACCTACACCCGAATCCCCCGCCGTCCCCTAACCTAACGTCCCCGTCGATCACTTACATGCCTTCTTACTCATCTGATCGTCCGTCCGATCCACAATCCCTTCATCCGGCCAGCCGTCCTCTTCCTCCGGCCCCACAGCTCTTCTCTCTTCTTTCCGCCATCTCCGCCTCTTCGTCCGGCCCCCGGGCTCTTCTGTCTTCTTTCCGCCAACTTCCTTCTCCGACGTACTCTTCACTTATCATTAAGATACAATGGACGACAAATCCACCATTCTACCTCAATGATATCTGAGGGCCTCTTCTGATTGGTCGCTCTCTACTGCTCTCAGCCAATCAGAAGAGCCCCTCATTTCCCATTGACATACATTACCGGTGTGTCGGCGATTTTATGGCCGCCCACCTGGTTCTATTTGTCGGCCCTAAAATCGCGGACACACCGCTAATGCATGTCTATGGCCAGTCCGCCCGATTTCGGATTGGACGCAGACCAATCAGAATTCGAGCTCACTGCCCATACACATGCATTAGCGGTGTGTCCGCCTTTTTTGGGCCGACAAATACAACCAGGTGGCCGGCCATAACATCGCCGACACACCGCTAATGTGTGTACAAATAAATTTAATAATAAAAAAAATAATTAACAAATATTTAAAAAATAATAAAAAAATAATTAAAAAATAATAAATAATTAAATAAAAAATAATAATAAATAATTAAATAAGCGGACCTGAACGAGAACTGTCTCTCAGCCTCACTTAAAAAAAATAATTTATTTAATAATAATAAAAATAATTAAATAATATTTAAAAAATAATAAAAAAATAATTAGAAAATAATAAATAATTAAATAAAAAATAATAATAAAAAATTCAAGAAGCGGACCTGAACGAGAACTGTCTCTCAGCCTCACTTAAAAAAAAATATTTATTTAATAATAAAAAAAATAATTAAATAATATTTAAAAAATAATAAAAAAATAATTAAAAAATAATAAATAATTAAATAAAAAATAATAATAAATTATTAAATAAGCGGACCTGAACGAGAACTGTCTCTCAGCCTCACTTAAAAAAAATAATTTATTTAATAATAAAAAAATTTATTAAATAATATTTAAAAAATAATAAAAAAATAATTAAAAAATAATAAATAATTAAATAAAAAATAATAATAAAAAATTAAATACGCGGACCTGAACGAGAACTGTCTCTCAGCCTCACTTAAAAAAAAAGAATTTATTTAATAATAAAAAAAATAATTAAATAATATTTAAAAAATAATAAAAAAATAATTAAAAAATAATAAATAATTAAATAACAAATAATAATACAAAATTAAATAGCGGACCTGAACAAGAACTTTCTCTCAGCCTCACTTAAAAAAAAAAAATTAATTTAATAATAACACAATTATTTAAATAATATCTAAAAAATAATAAAAAATGTATTAAAAAATAATAAATAATTAAATAAAAAATAATTATAACAAATTATATAAGCGGACCTGAACGAGAACTGTCTCTCAGCCTCACTTAAAAAAAATAATTTATTTAATAATAAACATAATAATTAAAAAATAATTAAAAAATAATTAAAAAAGTATAACAAAAATACAAAAAAATAATTCAATAAAAAAAAATAATAACAAAAAATAACTAAAATAACCACACACAGTAGTTGGTAATACGCTACATATCGCCGCGAATCGCTGATTCCCAGTTTCGGCCCCGTCGAATGATGCCTCTGAGCCGAGTCGTCTGCCCGGAAATAGAACCAGCGGCTCGGCCATAAAATCGCCTCCTTTGTCTATGTATTCTATCTTTCTCTTTAGGAAGGCGCCGTCCAATCACAATCGCCGCGCCTTTTTTGAAAATACATAGCGACCAATCACATTCATGGCGCCAGCTTTCTGAAGTTGCCGCCCTCCAATCAGATAAGCCCGCTTATTTATAGCGGCAATTTTGAATCTTCAACCTCTTTGAATCCTCTTTGTGGGAGAACGAGAACCTATCGCTGGACCATCTGTTGGATTATATTTCTGCCAAGAAATCCATCCTTCGTGAGGGTCTTTCAAGGACAACGAGAAGCTACCGCTGGACCGTCTGTTCGACTACATTTGAGCCGAGAGATCCATCCTTCGTGCGGGACGTCGGGAAGCAAGCGCCGGATCGGGATCTACCATTGATCAGCTAAGATATCCTTTGGACCATCTACCTTTTCACATCAGAGCCTATAGTCCTGATGTGGAGTTTTATTTTCACCTCTTTTACTATCTTTATTTTTCACCACTTTTACTATTTTGCGCCATGCAGCGCCAATCGCCGCTGCATGGAGCGTGCGCCACAGTTCGGACACTTCGCCGCTACAAGCGCCGACTTCTGCGCTACAAGCGCAAACTTCGGCGCTTCTAGCGGCCTCCGCGGTCTATGAGACCGCTGTGTCCGAACACGCATTCAGGCGCCGACCGTACAACTCGCCGCTCTAAGATGGCGGACGCGAAATCTTCATTCATAAAATGCCGGTAGACTTCAGCCGCGGTGTGATTGGCCAGCGGAAACTTCATACACATGGCGCCGTCAATCCGGTTGGTCGGCGCTATTGTCTGAAGATGCCGCTGTCCTATCACAACTCAGCGGGGCGGAGCTATAGACTTCCACTCTCCCGAACGCCGTGTCCGAAAATCGCACCAGGCGCTCGGCAAGGAAAGTTCCGTGCATTTTCAAAATTGGCGCCGCAATTGTGATTGGATGTCGACTTCCCATAGACATCCATTGAGAAATGAGGCGCGATTTTGATTGGTTGTTGTTTATGGCGCTTTGATTCCGATTGGTCAGCGCACAGCGGGGACTTCGGAACTTTTCTTGCCGAGCGCCTGGTACGATTTTCGGATATGCCGTTCGGCCGGCTGGAAGTTTGTAGCTCCGCTCCGCTGAGTTGTGATTGGACAGCAGCATCTTCACACAATAGCGCCGACCAACCGGATTCACGGCGCCATGTTTATGAAGTTTTCGCTGCCCAATCACACCGCGGCTGGCGTCTGCCGGCTTTTTATGAATAAACTATTCGCGTCCGCCATCTTAGAGCGGGAAATTTGAATTTGTGAACAATGTAACAGTGAAAAAGCTGTTTTCACAGTACAATCTCACAACAGAGTATATGTACCTAATGCCTATCCTTACATTAACCCTTTGTTTAAACAATTTAAATATCAGATACATTTCACCATAGTGCCCTCTTCTTTTCATACTTTATTAACCCCTTCTATTCTATTTCTGCTCCAGTTGGTATGTGACTATGTGCAGTACTAAGGCCATTTTAATATTAACCCCTTCTATTCTATTAGTGCTACACTGCTTATCTCACTATCTGCTGTACTACGCCCTTTTTTATATTAACCCTTTCTATTCTATTACTCCTACACTGCCTATCTCACTATCTGCTGTACTACGGCCATTTTAATATTAACCCCTTCTTTTCTATTAGTGCTACACTGCGTATCTCACTATCTGCTGTACTACGGCCTTTTTTATATTAACCCTTTCTATTCTATTAGTGCTACACTGCGTATCTCACTATGTGCTGTACTACGGCCATTTTAATATTAACCCTTTCTATTCTATTACTGCTACACTGCGTATCTCACTATGTGCTGTACTACGGCCTTTTTTATATTAACCCTTTCTATTCTATTAGTGCTACACTGCCTATCTCACTATCTGCTGTACTACAGCCATTTTAATATTAACCCTTTCTTTTCTATTAGTGCTACACTACCTATCTCACTATGTGCTGTACTACGCCCTTTTTTATATTAACCCTTTCTATTCTATTAGTGCTATACTGCCTATCTCACTATCTGCTGTACTAAGGCCATTTTAATATTAACCCCTTCTATTCTATTAGTGCTACACTGCGTATCTCACTATGTGCTGTACTACGGCCATTTTAATATTAACCCTTTCTATTCTATTAGTGCTACACTGCTTATCTCACTATGTGCTGTACTACGGCCTTTTTTATATTAACCCCTTCTCTTCTATTAGTGCTACACTGCCTATCTCACTATGTGCTGTACTACGGCCTTTTTTATATTAACCCCTTCTCTTCTATTAGTGATACACTGCCTATCTCACTATCTGCTGTACTACGACCATTTTAATATTAACCCTTTCTATTCTATTAGTGCTACACTGCGTATCTCACTATGTGCTGTACTACGGCCTTTTTAATATTAACCCCTTCTATTCTATTACTGCTACACTGCCTATCTCACTATCTGCTGTACTACGGCCTTTTTTATATTAACCCTTTCTATTCTATTAGTGCCACACTGCCTATCTCACTATCTGCTGTACTACGGCCATTTTAATATTAACACTTTCTATTCTATTAGTGCTACACTGCGTATCTCACTATCTGCTGTACTACGGCCTTTTTTATATTAACCCCTTTCTATTCTATTAGTGCTCCACTTGGTATCTCACTTTGTGCTGTACTAAGACCCTTTTAATATTAACCCTTTATATTCTATTTCTACTCCACTTGCTATATCACTATCTGCTGTACTAAGGACATTTTTACATTAACCTCTTCTATGCCTTTTCTATTTTAGTTGAACCATGACTATTTTATAGGGTTTAAACTCATACATTAACCCCTTCTATTCTGTTTGCTATTCAATAACTGTGTCACTATGTGCTGGACATCTGTGATTTTACAACTTCACCACACATGGGCTGAAAAAAACCCATCTGCTGTGATTGCCGATTAAACCTTGCACTTGCGGCGCAGTTGCGGGAATACCCATAGAAACTATAGGAACACTTGCGGCAGGTGCGGCAAGTTCGTTTTTTTTTCTAGCAACACTTGACGCAACTGCTAAATCGCACTGGCCGCAAGTCCCCTTATGGTTTCTATAGGGATTACCGCTACCGCCCTGCAAGTGCAATGTTAATGTGGCTATCGCAGCAGATGCATTTTTTTCACTGCATCTACCGCAATTTTATCGAAAGAGCTGATGTGAAAGGGCTCTAAGGCAATTTGTACTTTTACCCGTTCTATTCTATTTCTGTCCCACCTGCTATCTCACTATGTGGTCCACTAAGGCCATTTATACATTATCCTCTTCTATGCCATTTGCCATTTTGTTTTCCGACACTATGTTTTATAGGCTTCGAAATGCTACATTAACCCCCTACTTTCGGTTTGCTATTCACTAACTGTGTTACTAGGTGCTGTACTCAGGACATTTGCAAATTAAACTCTTCTATACTATTTGTTATTTATTTTCTCATCCACACTCTTTTATAGGATGTAAGTGGTACATTAACGTCTTCTATTGTTTTGCCTATTCACTGTCTATGTCACTATGTGGTCTACTACTGGCATTTCATTACTAAATACTTTAATACTATTTTTATTTTTTTTAATTGTCCAGTATTTTTTATGCGTGCAAATGCTATATTAACTCCTTACAGGCTCTTTGATTTTTTTTTTGGAGTTAGGAGTCAGTCATCACACGGTTACGAGTACGTTAACCCATTATATGTCAATTTTTAATATTTTTCATAGTAATGACTCTGTAGCACTACTACCTGTCTTATATTTAACAGTTTGGTGGTAATGCTACCTGCCCAGTTCACATCAGCGGTTATTTGAAATCGCACCAGATGTCCTGACAGAATCGCATCAGCTCAGTTTGCTGCATTGCCACCGCATAACTGCTGCACTTGCGGTGTCGTTCCGCTAATCCCCATAGTAAGTATAGGGGAACTTGCCACAGGTCCCGCCACCATGAAAAGCGTGGTCACCCATCGTTTTTTTCCCATACAGCACCTGCTACAAGTGCAAAACCAAAATTGCTGCACCTGCTGCAAATAAATAGATACTGACTATTATGGCGATTATAATGACTATGGGGATTCACATAACCGCCTGCAAGTCCTGCAGTTATGCTGTGGCTATGTGCCACATGCGGCAGATGCTGTTTTTCCAACGGTTATGATGCTATTTGAAATTAACGCTCATGTCAAAGTCTCTGTCATCCCAGTAGGACATTCACTACTTTTACATACCTAATATTTTACACTCTATTACTGACTGGGTCCCCTTTCACACGTCCATTGTATATGCACATTTACATACTTCCATAACATGGGCTAAGATTTAAATTTTAAACGCGACTTCTCCATACCTGTCACCAGGGCTGCAGTTGCGTAACGTTACACTACATCACCGCATTTACGTTACTTTTTACATTGACCTGCCTCTTTCAATATCTCATATGCAAGTTGCCTTATTTCTTTTTTAACCCTGCTTTGTCACATTCTGCCATTTCATACTTCACGTTAAGGCCGCTGTTTCCCCTACTCCACCAACAAAAATAAAACCCACTACTTCTGCTATAATACCAAAACCTTCAGTTCTTGGTATAAATTAACCCGAACTCTGCCATTTTTCAACACCTTATGAAACAACAACCTTGCTGGTGGTTATGCAGAAATTGATGTCATCCTGGTTCTATTAACGCTTTTATTACAATGTTGAAAATTTGCTTTGATACCGCGTATCGGAAAGGGCCCTTACATCCATTTGTTTTGCCTTCACGGCAGTTTTTAAGGAATTTTAACACACTCATTGCCATTCAATACTTCTTACAGTAAACATCATTACATCTTTGTTTCTTACTTTAAAGAAGTCTATCATTTCATTATAACAGGTTTTTGAAATACACACTGTAGTTTTATTGTTTTTGTCTTTTTACACAGTTATTATTAATTGTTTCCTTAACTAACACACTCTAGCTCTTTTTGGATTTCAAACACTGCTTATTCTTACTAAGATGAGCTCTCCAACACAAAATATCGCTCTTGCCAAGGAGGCTGCATCTACACCTAAGAAGAAGCGTGCAGACGAGACTTTGGAAGAGAGACGTCTTCGGTTAGATCGTGATAAGGCTGCTAAAGCTAAACGCATTGCAGAGGAGAGTTTGGAAGAGAAACGTGTTCGGTTAGATCTGCGTAAGGCTGCTAAGACCAAACGTACTGCAAAGGAGACTTCAGAAGAGAGGCGTCTTCGCTTAGATAGTGATAAGGCTGCTAAGTCGAAACGCACTGTTGAGGAGACCTCGGAACAGAGACTTATTCGTTTACATCGTGTTAAGGCTGCTTCCGCAAAACGTATTGCAAATGAGACTTCTGCCAAGAGACGTATTCGCTTAGATCGTGTTAAGGCTGCTTATGCCAAACGTATTGCAAATGAGACTTCTGCCGAGAGACGTATTTGGTTAGATAGGGCTAAGGCTGCTAAACTCAAACGGTTTGGTAAACTCTCTTCTCCACTGAGACGTTTTCGGTTGGATGCTGCGAAGACTGCTTTACATACACGTATTTCACAAGTGTCTTCTGAAAAAACAAGCCAACGAATGCAAACAAGAGCCATGACTGCACGTTCCACATGCAAACAAACAAACATTCCAGTCACTGAAGAACCGTCTGACACAGATGCTACTCCAGCCTCTTCGTGTACTGACATTCTACCAAGTGAACTGCCTTTAACACCTCCCATTACCTCTTTGGAAATCAAAAAAGGAAAGGTTCGCAAGGTGTCTGTGCGTATGCGCAACACGGGTGTGGAGGAGACTTCTGAAGAAAGACAACTTCCCTTGGACAAGGAAAAGGCTGCTTTTAAAACACCGGTTTCAATAAAGTCTTTAGAAGGAAGGACAGAACGATTAGGCAAAAAATCAATGCCTCTGCCTCAACGACGCAAACAGAAAAAGTTAATGCCTGTAGAAGATCCGTCTGATCCTCAGACTGCTGCCACCTCTTCGTCTGATCCTCAGACTGCTGCCACCTCTTCATCTGATCCTCAGACTGCTGCCACCTCTTTGTCTGATGCTCAGCCTGCTGCCACCTCTTTGTCTGATGCTCAGACTGCTGCCACCTCTTTGTCTGATGCTCAGACTGCTGCCACCTCTTTGTTTGATGCTCAGACTGCTGCCACCTCTTTGTCTGATGCTCAGACTGCTGCCACCTCTTCTTCTACTATCTTGACTACAACTGAACAGCCTTTACCGCATCGCAAGGCCACATCAAAACGAAAACACTGTGCTGAGGAGACGCCATACAGTAAACAGTGTAAAATTTTGAGGCTTAAAAGGAAAAGACAGATGCGTCAAGATACAGATTCTCCTACGTCTAGACAAGTTCGCTTGGCCAATTTGGCTACATTACGTCGTGAAGAACGCCAAACTTCTTCTTCCACTTCTATATTGCAAGAGGCACAACGGAATATATATTCCACTTCTTCATTTATGGAATGTTTGGAATCTACATCCCTTCCACGTCTCATTTATGTAGGATTACATAATAAACTTCTACGTTTATTCTATTCACCTCTCCTACATCAAATGGGATTTATTGATCAGGATCATGTTATTGTAGAACATTTCTGTGGTTTCATGAATGTAATATGTGAACATTGTGAGGCTCGACATTTTACTGCTGAACGACCATCAGATCAACAGTTTACTCTTTGTTGCCACAAGGGAAAAGTAAAGGTACCATTACCTCAATACCCGCACGTGTTCCAACGCCTGCTGAAAGGAGAGAGTGAGTACAGTCAAAATTTGATGGAGAATATAAGGAGCATTAATAGTTCTTTTGCTTTTGCCTCCATGGGTGCCCATGTTTCTCTACCTCCTGGACATGGCCCATACTGCTTTCGTATTAATGGGCAAATTTATCATCGCACTGGAACACTCCATCCTGCTCAAGATCAAACTCCAGCATATGCACAACTGTACATTTTAGATACTCTAAGCGCTACAGACCAACGGCTACAGTGTCCAGAAAATGTTAAATGTAATCCTACTTTAATGAGTATCATTGCTCTTCAATTGGATAATATTAATCCCTTTGTTTCGGCCTACAAAATGCTACGTCACGTTGAATTAGAAGAAGAACAGAAGGCAGTAGAACATGGCACCGTCATGCCAAATATTATCATGGCCATTAAACAAGACAGAGGCCAAGACCCGAGACGCTATAACAATCCTACTGCCAATGAAGTTGCTGTGGTCTTTGAAAATGCTGATGGAGAGCCACCATTCAATAGAGACATTTTAATTCATTTGAAACCTGATCCAAATAACCCCTTGGCCCCAAAAACACAGCAAGTCAGTATTCTACACAGCAATTTAGATGCATTACTCTATCCTTTATTTTTCCCTCATGGAGAACAAGGCTGGCATGAGGGACTCAAGCATCAAGGCAAAAGTCAACGCCGGGTTACACAGCTCCAGTATTACTGCTATATGCTGTCTGTACGGAATCAGTTCAATCCTGTCCTGAATGGTGGCAAACTAACACAGCAGTACTTAGTGGATGCGTATGTGAAAATCGAGGCTAATCGCTTAAATTTTATCCGTCATCATCAAAAGGATTTAAAAGTGGAGGATTATTGCGTACTCCAGGAACATCTCCTGAAACAATCTGTTGAGAAAGGTATTCCCATTGGCAAGACGGTGATTTTACCATCTTCCTTTGAAGGCAGTCCCAGAAACATGCAGCAACGCTATCAGGATGCCATGGCTATTGTGACTAAATTTGGACGACCAGATCTTTTTGTAACCATGACCTGTAATCCTAAATGGAGGGAGATTACAAACAATTTAGAGCCATGGCAGCGTGTGGAACATAGACCTGATTTAGTCGCCCGTGTCTTCAGAATTAAACTGGAAGCCCTATTAAAAGAAATTAACACGGGATTATTTGGCAAAGTTTGTGCAATGGTTCATGTGATTGAATTCCAAAAGCGTGGCCTACCACACGCTCACATTTTGATCATTCTGGATAGCAAATCCAAACTAAGAACTGAGGTTGAAGTGGATAATATAGTTTGGGCTGAAATCCCTGATCCAGAAGAATACCCTCTGCTCCATGACATTGTGATGCAACACATGATTCATGGACCCTGTGGACAACACAACCCCAATTCTCCATGTATGGATCTTGGCAAGTGTAAGAAAGGTTTTCCTAAAGATTTCCAACCAAGAACACTCATAGCTAAGGATGCATACCCTACTTATCAAAGAAAGGAAGGATCATCCTTTCAAATCCGTTCAAAGATGATTGATAATTCTTGGGTTGTTCCCTATAACCCTTACCTACTATTAACATACAAGTGTCATATTAATGTTGAGGTATGTGCTTCCATTCAAAGTGTAAAATACCTATTCAAATATGTCTACAAAGGACATGATAAAGCCAATCTTGAAATTTGCCAAACCAATATCCACCATGATGAAACACATCAATTCATGGATTCAAGATACGTGAGTGCACCGGAGGCAGCTTGGCGAATATTTGCTTACCCGATGCATAGACAATCACACTCCATTATTCACCTGGCCGTACATCTCCCACATTCTCAACCACTTTATTTTCATGAGGATGACTCTGTTGATGACATCAGTTACACAATGCACAGAAAATCTACTCTTATGGGCTACTTTGAGCTGAATGAGAGTGACCCGCATGCTCATGATTACTTCTACCGCCAAATTCCAGAGCACTATGTTTGGAAAGAAGGTGCATGGGAAATTAGAAAGCGAGGAGGTTCTTCAGTGATTGGAAGAATGTATACTGTCAGTATGAAAGATCAAGAACGGTACTATTTAAGGTTGTTGTTACTGCATGTCAAAGGAGCAACAAGTTTTGACAACATTAAGACTGTTAATGAAGTGACATACCCAACTTTCAAAGAGGCAGCATTAGCTCTTGGATTGCTCTTCGATGACACTGTTTGGAGAAATACTTTATTGGATGCCTGTGTTCTCAACATGCCTGCACAGCTTCGTGATATGTTAGCATATATATGTATTTTTGGTTCTCCAGCTCATCCATTGGAGTTGTGGAAAGAATTTAAACAAGACTTTATCCAAGACTACTGCCATGCCTATCACTCCAACACTGAGGAGTGTGAGAATTGTGAAGGATATGCTATGACTGATGTCCAAACTATTCTAAAATTTCATGGCAAAACTTTTACTGATTTTAATCTACCACGACCAAAAAGAAAGCCATACATCGCTCCACTATACAACAAGGATGATGAGTTAAGAAGAGCTCAGCAAATGAAAGCTACTTTAAATGACCAACAACTTTTGGCCTATGATGCGATCAATCAAGCTTTACACGATAGAAGTGGACAACCTAAGTGCTTTTTCATTGACGGTCCAGGTGGCAGTGGCAAAACATATCTGTATGATTTATTAATTCATGAACTAAGAGGAGAAGGCGAAATTGTCTCACCTGCAGCCAGTACAGGGATTGCAGCTAACTTACTGCAAGGAGGTAGAACCATCCATTCGCTTTACGGAATACCAATTCCAATCAATGAAACTTCCGTTTCAAGGATTAAAAATGATACAGATGCTGCACAACATTTGAAAAGTACCAAACATTTCATTATTGACGAGTCCACTCTGTTATCTAAATATGCATTGCATGTGATAGATCAACTTTTACGGGATGTCATGACAACAGATATCTCCAAGAAAAATACAACACCTTTTGGAGGGAAAGTCATTGTTCTGGGAGGAGACTTTCGACAGTGTCTGCCTATCATCCCACATGGTACAAGAACTGACATTATAGAGAGTTGTATTAAATACTCACGACAATGGCAGCTTTTCACTCAATTGCCACTCTTCAACAATATGCGCTCCATTGATCCTGATTATAGCCGTTGGTTACTTCAACTGGGAAATGGTGAATTGTCCAATGATTTCAACCTTGGAGATGATACCATTGAAATCCCACAAGACATGATCTGCACTGGCTCAATTATACTTGCTATATTTGGTGAAAACCTTGTCATTGATGTAGATAACAATGAAAGCATTCAGATTGCTGCATCACATGCCATTCTTTGCCCTAAAAATGACCATGTGGATATGGTGAACTCTAAGGTCATGGATTGCATTGCTGGTGAATACACTGAATACATTAGTGATGATTCCATTGATCCTGATGAGACTGAAGATCCAGATCAATATCCAGTGGAATTTTTAAATTCACTCACACCAACGGGAATGCCTTCTCATCGCCTCAAATTAAAAATCGGTACCATTGTCATGCTTTTGCGCAACTTTAACAGCAGAAAAGGTCTTTGCAATGGGACTCGGTTGATTGTCATTGCTTTGTTTGACAATCTGATTCAAGCAAAAGTCATTACTGGCTCTGCAGAAGGAAATGTGGTGTTTATTCCAAGGATTGATTTATCTCCATCAGAGACTGGATTACCTTTCAAGTTAAGACGTCGACAATTTCCCTTGAAGCCTGCTTTTGCCATGACCATCAACAAATCCCAAGGCCAAACACTGGAGAAAGTAGGGATTTTTTTGCCAGAACCTGTTTTTGGACATGGACAGTTATATGTGGCTTTTTCACGAGTGAAAAGACGATGTAATGTTAAGGTGAAAGTGCTGGATACACCCATTCAAGGAAAGTTGGTGCCTAATTCTGAAAAAGTCTTTACTAAAAATATTGTCTATAAGAATATTTTATCTTAAATTCTTTAGATATATATTACACTTACATACGATGGATATAACAATGAAAGCATTCACATTGCTGCATCACATGCCATTCTTTGCCCTAAAAATGTCCATGTGGAAATGGTGAACTCTCAGGTTATGGATTGCATTGCTGTTGAATACACTGAGTACATTAGTGATGATTCCATTCAGACTGAAGATTCAGACCAATATCCAGTGGAATTTTTAAATTCACTCACACCAATGGGAATGCCTTATCATCGCCTCAAATTACAAATTGGTACCATTGTCATGCTTTTGCGCACCTTTAACAGCATAAAAGGTCTTTGCAATGGGAATCGCTTCATTGTGATCACTTTGTTAGACAATCTCATTCAAGCAAAAGTCAGTTCTGGGTCTGCAGAAGGAATTGTGGTGTTTATTTCAAGGATTGATTTATCTCCATCATAGACTGCCTTACCTTTTAAGTTAAGACATCGACAATTTACCGTGAAGTCTACTTTTCCCATGACCATCAAAAAATCCCAAGGCCAAACACTGGAGATAGTAGGGATTTTTTGCCTCACAACCCGTTTTTGGACATGGACAGTTATATGTGGCTTTTTCACGAGTGAAAAGAAGATGTATTGTTAAGGTGAAAGTACTGCATACACCCATTCAAGGAAAGTTGCTGCCTCATTCAGAAAAAGTCTTTACAAAAAATATTGTCTACAAGAATATTTTATTTTAAATTCTTTAGATATATATTACATTTACATACATGATGGATATAACAATGAAAGCATTCACATTGCTGCATCACATGACAATCTTTGTCCGAAAAATGTCCATGTGGAAATGGTGAACTCTCAGGTTATGGATTGCATTGCTGGTGAATACACTGAGTACATTAGTGATGATTCCATTCAGACTGAAGATTCAGACCAATATCCAGTGGAATTTTTAAATTCACTCACACCAATGGGAATGCCTTATCATCGCCTCAAATTACACATTGGTACCATTGTCATGCTTTTGCACACCTTTAACAGCATAAAAGGTCTTTGCAATGGGAATCGCTTCATTGTCATCACTTTGTTTGACAATCTCATTCAAGCAAAAGTCAGTTCTGGGTCTGCAGAAGGAAATGTGGTGTTTATTCCAAAGATTTATTTATCTCCATGAGACACTGCCTTACCTTTCAAGTTAAGACGTCAACAATTTCCCGTGAAGTCTACTTTTGCCATGACCATCAACAAATCCCAAGGCCATACACTGAAGAAAGTAGGGATTTTTTTGTCACAAACAGTTTTTGGACATGGACAGTTATATGTGGATTTTTCACGAGTGAAAACACGATGCAATGTTAAGGTGAAAGTGCTGGATACACCCATTCAAGTCAAATTGCTGCCCAGTAGTGAAATACTCTTTACTCAAAATAATCTCTCTAATACTTTTTTTTAAATTCTTTAGATACATATTAGATTTAGATATAGTTACTTTCTAATTAAACATAAATATTCTAATAAATTAGTTTAGCCATAGATGTATAAGAATAGAAAAAAAAATAAGACCAAAAATAATATTTTAGTTATAGAAAAAGATATTATAATTAGGTATTAGATATAAAATAGTTATTTAAGAAATATAGTTGTTACTGTTCAAATTTACTAAAAATATAGCGTATAAAAATATTTTACTTAAAATTCTTTAGATACATGTTACATTTAGATACATAGTTATTTTTAGATTAGACACAAATATTACTATATTAAATTGTTTAGCAATAGATGTATATCAATATAAATAAATCAAAATACCTTAAAACTTAGTTTACTTATAGATAAAGACATTATAATTACTTATTAGATATAAACGTTATTTCAGATATATAGTTGTTATTTTCACTTTTCTCTAAAAATATAGTGTATAAAAATATTTTACTTTCAATTCTTTACATACATATTACATTTAGATACATAGTTACTTTCTAATTAAACACAAATATTACAATAAATTAATTTAGCTATAGATGTATAGGAATACAAATATACAAAAATACCAAAAATATTAGTTTTGTTATAAAGATATTATAATTACTTTTTAGATCTAAAATAGTTATTTAAAATATATAGTAATGACTTTATTAGCTTAGAAAATTTCTTTTTAATTTTCATTGTATATGTATGTAAACACACATTTTTTTTGTAGATTGTAGATGTGTATCATCTAAATGCTTGCATTTAGTGATAAGAACCTGAAGCTTCAGCAGGATAGCTGCTGCGAGATTTCATTTTCTTTTTACACAGGGTGAGGTTTTTGTGAACAGCTAAGGCTGCTTTCAGATTTGCAAATGCATGTGCAGCATTTTAAAGATGCATCTGCATGCAAACGGCAGCTCCTATCTTTACAATGGGACTTTTGGTCTCTGCAGATGCTTGCAGACAGCCGTGCGCATCCATTTACTCTGATATGTGATCTCTGCACAGGCGCATGCCTGCATACAAATCACATAATCCCACCTGCACCAGGGATGCAACATGTCGCGTCCCTGGTGTGGAGGAGAGTTTGTGATCTGTACAAAAGCATCTGCCTGCGCATAGATCACATATAGGAGTGAATGGCTGCGCACGCCTGTCTGCAAGAATCTGCAGACACCGTGTGTTCCATTATAAAGATAGGGACTGCCGTCTGCATGCACATGCTTGCAGATGCATCTGCAAAACGCTGCAGATGCATCTGCAAGTCTGAAGGCAGCCTAAGAGATGGGTGGGACGGCTGTTCACACACATCTGTATCTTGAAGTGTGTTCTGTACATATAAATACATATATACACATAGGTACATATTTAGACACATAGGTACATATTTAGACACATAGGGAAAGAATAGACATTTTGATTTAAAATCTGAATTATTGTGCTATTTGTTGAATTTTTAGTTTGAAAAAAACAATTTTGCCACTTGCTGCCTAATGGTGACCTACAGCACTCTTATTGTAAGTTGCATTAAATGTTTATGGAATTTGTCGTTTACTTTCAGTAGTTGCGGCACATGTGCTTTCGACAGTTTCAATCGCCAAAATCAGTTAGCTCTTATTTTTAGTGGTTGCATTTTGTCAAGCTGTTAAAGCTCTGCTTGCCGTATTTACTGCAAGCTAAGTGCAAGTTCCATATTTATTACATGTTACTTGCTGAAAGTGAGCTGTAGGTAGTCCCTTTTGTGCCAAGTTCAGAAATTGTATTTCTTAATTCCATACTTTCTGCAAATAGCCAAAAAATATCTGCTTTAAAAGGAGTCTAACTATTAATTATTAGGGATAGAGTAGAGTAGGTCCCACCAGCTGTAAGGCTACCTTCCCGTGGTTGGTGGGGAAACATGTACTGGCTCAATCATAGATTATTAATATTCATATATAACTTGAATATACGTAATCTGTACAAAACATCAGTGCCAGTATCTGTACGAAAAGCCTTGCCTTAGAATCATGACATGTACTACACTGACATATACCATACAAACATTGGTAGTTGATAGATAGATATCATGTCTTATGTGCATTATTGTCAAATTTGAATGAATAATGTATATATGCATGCTACATTCCTGATTCTTTAACATTGTGCCGCCATCTATCATGGAATAATAGGATTATTACTTAAAACTCTAATTTAATAAACTATACACCGATTCTAGAATCCCGATGCAATCGAATCGGGCTCACAGCTAGTACATTATAATAAGGTTGGCCCTAAGTCTTTGTTTTTAAAAACTGAATAATCCCAAGTTAATAACCTGTCTTGGTATTGCAGACCACCTAATCCTTTAATAACATTAATTAAGATTCTCTGCACCCTCTTATACACTGGAGACCAGTATTGTAAACATTATTCTATGTGTTCACACTAGTGACTAAAGATGAGCAAAACATTTGAAGTTTGGGTTACGCTCAGTTCACCAAACAGGCATATATTCGCTGAATACATTGGCGAACAGTTCACCGAATTTCTGAACCCCATTCAATGGGAGGCAAAACAAAGTGACTAGAAAACACATTCAAAGGGGCTCAAAAGCTGCCAAACACAGCTCAAACCATTTTACAGTAGAGCTCCACTGTTTTGGCACAGACATTGTCTTCCTACACTAGTACTTCAAAAAATTTAGAGAGAGGGGGAGCGCACTAAGGCGTAAATGAGGGACACCAGCGTGTTATTAACAAAGGTAATCCACTCACCTGGTATGGTTGTGAGAGTCACAACCACCTGTAGAAGTTTTGGCGGCTGCAGATCCCGGGATGCAGATACATACAGTATAGGAGAAAAAGAGCCGGGGTTTGTCCGCGCTAGACCACAGGGAAAACCGAGGATGCAAGCAAACCTTTATTTACACTCAAGCCAACGCGTTTCGTGGCCACCTGGCCACTTCATCAGGGCAGCAATGCTGCCCTGTTGAAGTGGCCAGATGGCCACGAAACGCGTTGGCTTGAGTGTAAATAAAGGTTTGCTTGCATCCTCGGTTTTCCCTGTGGTCTAGCGCGGACAAACCCTGGCTCTTTTTCTCCTATACTGTATACACTATTACTTAGCAAGCTTCAGCGACGCGGTCACCATGCTTCTGTGTGTGCTCAAGAACTTGAACATATTCTCTGGTGCCCAATCCCACATTGGTTAAAGACAGAGTTATCCCCACTCACTCTCTATGTCTGTGATTGGTTGTCAGATTACTGTAAAAATAAATAAATAATAATTAAAAAAATTGTCATGGGGTCCTCCACAAATTTGTTAACAGCCAAGGTACAGCCACCAGCTGTGGTCTGCAGGCTGCAGCTGTCTGCTATACCCTAGCTTTTTTGCTTATTTCTTTTATTGCATAGTTCTTTTGAAGCTAAACACCAGACTAAAACACCCTTTAGTGCAACATGAAATGAAAAGCACTAAAAGGTGCAAGCTTATAATATATAGGGGATGAGATATTACCCGTATATACTCGCGTATAAGCCAACCCGTGTATAAGCCGACCCCCCTACTTTTGCCCCCAAAACCTGGGAAAACCTATTGACTCGTGTATAAGCCGAGGGTGGACCCCAGCACAGGTATACAGCCCCCAGCAGTGTGGTATACAGCAGCCCCAGAGGTATATACAGCAGCCCCAGTGGTAGTATATAGCATCCCCAGAGGTAGTATACAGCAGCCCCAGAGGTAGTATACAGCAGCCCCAAAGGTATATACAGCAGCCCCAGTGGTAGTATACAGCAGCCCCAGAGGTAGTATACAGCAGCCCCAGAGGTAGTATACAGCCCCAGTGGTAGTATACAGCAGCCCCAGAGGTATATACAGCCCCAGTGGTAGTATACAGCAGCTTTAGAGGTATATACAGCCCCAGTGGTAGTATACAGCAGCCCCAGAGGTATATTCAGCCCCAGTGGTAGTATACAGCAGCCCCAGAGGTATATACAGCCCCAGTGGTAGTATACAGCAGCCCCAGAGGTATATACAGCCCCAGTGGTAGTATACAGCAGCCCCAGAGGTATATACAGCCCCAGTGGTAGTATACAGCAGCCACAGAGGTATAAACAGCCCCAGTGGTAGTATACAGCAGCCCCAGAGGTATATACAGCCCCAGTGGTAGTATCCAGCAGCCCCAGAGGTATATACAGCCCCAGTGGTAGTATCCAGCAGCCCCAGAGGTATATACAGCCCCAGTGGTAGTATCCAGCAGCCCCAGTGGTAGTATACAGCCCCAGTGGTAGTATCCAGCAGCCCCAGAGGTATATACAGCCCCAGTGGTAGTAAACAGCCCCTCCCCTCCTTATCATGTCCCCCCCCAGGCTGCGGCAGCTGTCAAAATAACAAACACTTTATACATCACCTTCCGACGCAGCTCCTCCACTCCTCCGGTCCCGGCTTCTTCTTCCTTCTTGTGCCGGCTTCTGTGACCGCGCGCAGGAAATGACGTCATCTCCTGCGCCCGGTCACATGACACCGGCACAAGCAGGAAGAAGAAGCCGGGATCGGAGGAGCTGAGGAGCTGCGCCGGAAGGTGATGTATAAAGTGTTTGTTATTTTGACAGCTGCCGCAGCCTGGGGGGGGACATGATAAGGAGGGGGGGCTGTTTATTACTGCTGGGGGACCCATAATAAGGAGGGGGGGGGCTGTGTATTGCAATATGCACGGCATCCCCCCGCCGCTGATGGACGGGGGGATGCCGTGCATATTCATTGCACTAATGAGGCGGCCCCACGTGACCGCCTGCGGTCACTGCGGCCCCCTCCTGCCTCCTCCAGCCCCCGGTCACAGCCCCCCTTCCCCACAGCATACCGAGTGACTCGTGTATAAGCCGAGGGGGGGACTTTTCAGCCCAATTTTTGGGCTGAAAAACTCGGCTTATACACGAGTATATACGGTATATAGCTTTTTAACATTTATCAATCTGTAAATCTATCTATTCTGTCCATTTATCTGTAAATTTATCTATACTTTACATCATTCTATCTATCAATCCACCCACTTAAAAAGCTGAAAAGTTGAGTAATCTTTAAAATCTTAAAATATTTTAAAATCTTGTTGTGCATAGGGGGTTGCAGGCTAATCACCTTCCCCCATAAAGTAAGTCATTTTATGTCTTTTAGAAAGTATTTTTTGTTTGTCTGTCCCAAAAAGAAAAGCTGTGCTGGCACAAGATTTTTTGTTTTTCTTTGTAACAGTATACACATACAGTGGGGAAAAAATAATTTAGTCAGTCACCAATTTTGCAAGTTCTCCCACTTAAAAAGATGAGACCTCAACTATGAAAAACAAAATGAGAAAACAAATCCAAATTTTTGTTTCAAACTTTGGTGGAAAATAAGTATCTGGTCACCTACAAACAGATCCCATTGGGATCCGTGACGTGGATTACGAGGTTAAGTGTCTTGGCCAACACATGAACCAATACCCCATATAACATGTTTTTTGTGTATCATAAAAAACTTTTTGCACTTTTTTATCATTTTCGTGGGGTGCGGCTGGGCTCCATGGGGTGCCATTCATCCAGTGGTACGGAGACATCATACTGGGCGGCCCATTTGGTTAGGTGGCAGGACCGATGGGTAGCTATCAGACACTCCGCATCATATGTATCAATGTGAATGGCGTCCTATGCAAGCCCAATATGTGCATGGCAACTCAAGTCCCACATGTCTTTGTAGGTGGAGGTTATTTTATCTGCCTGCACCTGGGCTTGCTCTACAAAATGGGGTCTGACTGCATCCTTCTAAGGCTGCCTTCAGATTTGCAGATGCCTCCGCAGCATTTTGCGGAAGCATCTGCAAGCATCTGCATGCAGACGGCAGCCCCTATGTTTATAATGGAGCGCACGGCGGTCTGCAGATGCTTGCAGACCGCCGTGCGCACCCATTCACTCCTATATGTGATCTGTGCGCAGGCGAATGCCTGCGCACAAATCACACACTCTCGCCCGCACCAGGGTCGCAACATGTCGCGTCCCTGGTGCGGACGACAGTGTGTGATCTGTACGCAGGCATCCGCCTGCGCACAGATCACATATAGAAGTGAATGGGTGCACACGGCGGTCTGCAAGCATCTGCAGACCGCCGTGCGCTCCATTATAAACATAGGGGCTGCTGTCTGCATGCAGATGCTTGCAGATGCTTGCAGATGCCTCCGCAAAACGCTGCGGAGGCATCTGCAAATCTGAAGGCAGCCTTAGTGCAGTGTTTGGTTTTTGTTTTTGGCTGCTGATGGTAAGTTTTTCTGATGCTGCCTTTTTTGAGTAGTTTTTGTATATATTTTGTTAGGACTCGAAAGCATGGGATCCGTGATGTGGATTATGAGGTTAAGTGTCTTGGCCAATACATGAACCTATACTCCATATAAAAGTTTTTTTGTCTATCATAAAAAACGTTTTGCACTTATTTTCATAATTTTCACGGGGTGCGGCTGGGCCCCATTCATTCAGTGGTGTGGAGACATCGTACTGGGCGGCCCATTTGTTCAGGTGGCGGGACAGATGGGTAGCTATCACACACTCCACATCATCTGTATCAGTGTGAATGGCGTCCTATGGAAGCCCAATATGTGCATGGCAAATCACCTCCCACATGTCTTTGTAGGTAGAGGTGATTTTATCTGCCTGCACCTTGGCTTGCTCTACATAATGGGGTCTGACTGCATCCTTATAAGTGCAGTGTTTGTTTTTGTAATTGGCTGCTGTTGGTAAGTTTTTTTTATCAGTAACACACTACACCGCCAAGGACTCAAATCCAGCAATACCAGACGTGTCCCCCTGTATAAGCTATTACATGCCTGGGCCCATCTGAAGTTTGCTAGAGAGCATTTGGATGATCCAGAAGAATATTTGGAGAATGTCATAAGGTCAGAAGAAACCAAAGTCAAACTGTTTGGTAGAAACACAACTCGTGATTGGAGGAGAAAGAATGCTGAGTTGCATCCAAAAAACACCATAGCTACTGTGAAGCATGGGGGTGGAAGCATCATGCTTTGAGGCTGATTCCCTGCCAAGGTATCAGGTCAATGGATCCGTGTACATAAAAGAATGAATGGGTCCATGTGTCATGAGATTTTAAATGCAAACCTACTTCCATCAGCAAGTGCATTGAAGATGAAACGTGGCTGGGTCACGTGGCAGCATGACAATGATCCCAAGCACACCAACAGGGCAACAAAGGAGTGGGTTCGTAAAGAGCATTTTAAGGTCCTGGAGTGGCATACCCAGTCTCCAGATCTCAACCCTATAGAAAACCTTTGGAGGGAGTTGAAAATCCGTGTTGCCCAGCCACAGCCTTAAAACATCTCTGCTCTAAAGGAGATCTGCATGGAGGAATGGGCCAACATACCAGCAACAGTGTGTGCAAACGTTGTGAAGACTTACAGAAAATGTTTGACCTCTGTCATTGCCAACAAGGCATATATAACAAAGTATCGAGATTAATTTTTGTTATTAACAAAATACTTATTTTCCACTAAAATTTGAAAAAAATTATTTCCAAATCAGACAACGTGATTTTCAGGATTTGTTTTTCCATTTTGTCTCTCATACTAAAGGTCTACCTATGATGTCAATTACAGGGCTCTCTCATCTTCTTAAGTGGGAGAACTTGCACAATTGTTGGCTGACTAAATACTTTTTTCCCCCCCTTATAACAATATATTTTTTTTGCCTTCTTCTGGATCAACATGATACGCTATGGGTTGAACTAGATAGATTTAAAGTCTTCCTGCAACCTTAAAAACTATGTTACTAATCCCTTATCAGTATGTTATTTTCTTTCTACCTCCCCTTATCTCCACCCATAGGGACTCTACATTTTCATTAGTCTCACATATATAAGCATGCAAAATGCATTTTAGGAACAATTTTACATATAAACACACACGTCCCCCTCACTCTTTTCTGAACAGACTATATCCCTGTAAACTAACATCCCAGTAGAATAACTGAGTCGCTAATCGTAATAAATACGCCAGTATTTAAACCTACCTGTTACGAGTCAGAATATTTCCCTATGCACTCAACCCTACTAACCTTAACCCCAGCCTTAACCCGAGCTATAATCCTAACTCTAAACATAACCCTAGGCCTAGCACTAACCCTAACCCTAGGTTTAGGCAATAAACCTAACCATAGCCCATAGCCCTATTCATAGCCCTAACCCAAACACTAGCTCTAACCCTAACCCTAATCTAAACCTAACCCTAAGTCTAACCTATGCCTTAACCCTAGCCCTAGACCTAAACCTAACCTTAACCCTTAACCTGTCTTTTGCCAGAGCCGTAACACTAGCCCTTACCCTAACCCTAGCCCTAACAAAACAGTAACCCTAGCCCTAATCCTAGCCATAGCCCTAATGCTAACCCTAAACCTATCATAGCCTTAACTCTCACCCTAACCCTAACCATAACCATGATGCTAGCACTAACCCTAGATTTAACCCTTGCCCTAACCCTAGCAGCAGGGGCGGACCTACCGTGGTGCAGCTGGTGCAGCTGCACCAAGGCCCCGACCAGCTAGGGGGCCCCTAAAGCCTGCAGGGGGGCCCCCAGCCGACCCCCGTAACCCAATGTCAGAGGAGGGTCAGCCAAGGGAAGCTTCCTGCTTCCCATGCCTGATCCCGCCCCTCCTCTCCTCTGCCCAGGATCCCGGCTCCCAGTAATGCATACGCCCGCTCAGCATCGCAGGGCAGGTAGGAGAGTCGACTGGCTGTCAGCAAACCCCCCCCCACGGTCCTCGCCGACGGCCGCCAGCACCCCCTGCCCCCTGCCCCCCCCCTGGTCCTCGCCGATGGCCGCCAGCACCCCCCCCCTTGCTTCTCAGTACGACTGCACCAGGGCCCCCGGAGCCATAAGTCCGCCACTGCCTAGCAGTAACACTAGCCCCAGCCCTACACCTTTCCCTAACCCTATTTCTAACCCTTACACTAATCATAGCCATAGCCCCAGCCCTAACACTAGGCCTAATCTTATCCCTTGACCTAGACCTAGCAATAACACTAGCCCTAACCATAACCCTAACCTGGAGCACTAACCCTGGCCCTAACACTTACCTTTAAGAAACCCTAGCCCTAGGCCTAGACCTAAGTCAAGCCCTAGCCCTAACCCTAGACCAAATTCTAAATCTAACCGTATCCCTAATCTTTACTCTAGCCCAAGCCCTAACCCTAAACCTAAATCTAATCCTAGCCCTAATGCTAGCCCTAACCCTAACCAGAGTCCTAACATTAAGCCTGGCTCTAGCCATAGCCCTAACACTAACCATATCTCCAACTCTTACCTTAACCCTTACCTTAACACTAAACCTAATTGTAAATCTAACCCTATCCCTAGCATTAGCCAAAAATCTAACCCTAACAATAGATCTAACCAAAGCCCTAACCTTAACCCTAACTCTAGCTCTAAAACTAACCTTAACTCTAAACCGAACCTAGCCCACTCCACAGCCCTAGCAATAACCCTAAATCTAGCCCTAGTCCTAGCTCTAGCCTTAACCCAACCCTCATCTTAGCATTTACCCTAATCCTAAACCTAAGCCTAGCCCTAGCATGAGCACTAAGCCTAACCCTAACACTAACTCTAATGCTAGCAATAACCCTAACGCCAACCATAATTCTAACCCGAGCCCAAGTTGTAGCTCTAGCCCTAATACTAACCCGTGCCCTAACCCTAAATCTCACATTAATTCTAAACCTAGCGCTAAACCTACCTCTAATCCAAACCCGAGCATTAGCGCTAGCCCTAACCCTACCTCTAACCCTAATCCTAGGCCTAGACGTATCCTTAACCCTATCAATAATACTAACCCTAACCTTAGCCATATTCCTTATCCTAGCCCTAAACATAACCCTAACCCTAGCTCAAACCCTAGCTCTAACCCTAACTCTAAACTTATCCCTAGCCCTAGCCCCAACCCCAACCTTAACCCTAACCCTAAAACCCTAACCCTAACACTAGATCTAGCCCCAACTCTAACCCTAAACTCAACACATATGTACTTACAGAGATGCAGCAGAGCTGAAGATGTTCCCCATGGATTACGTCGGAGGGAGGCATTTTTTGTTAATTAAAAATGGGAAACGGTGTTTTCTTATGTTTTATTTCTGTTACAATTTTTTTCTCTGTGTTTTTTTTCCTGTTTACTAGAAATTCATGGTGACTGGGTCTAATGTTGCACTGACAGCATGCATTTGGGGCTTAGTGTCAGCTACCAATACAGTCATGGCCAAAAGTTTTGAGAATGACACCAAAATTATATTTTCACATGATCTGCTGCCCTCTGGTGTTTATTTGTGTTTGTCTGATGTTTATATCACATACAGAAATATAATTTCAATCATATTATGAGTACCAAAAGGTTATATTGACAGTTAGAATGAGTTAATGCAGCAAGTCAATATTTGCAGTGTTGACCTTTCTTCTTAAGGACCTCTGCAATTCTCCCTGGCATGCTCTCAATCAACTTCTGGACCAAATCCTGACTGATAGCAGTCCATTCTTGCATAATCAATGCTTGCATTTTGCCAGAATTTGTTGGTTTTTGTTTGTCCACCCGTCTCTTGATGATTGACCACAAGTTCTCAATGGGATTAAGATCTGTGGAGTTTCCAGGCCAAGGACCCAAAGTCTCTATGTTTTGTTCTCTGAGCCATTTAGTTATCACCTTTGCTTTATGGCAAGGTGCTCCATCATGCTGGAAAAGGCATTGTTGGGCGCCAAACTGCTCTTGGACGTTTGGGAGAAGTAGCTCTTGGAGGACATTCTGGTACCATTCATTATTCATGGCTGTGTTTTTAGGCAAGACTGTGAGTGAGCCGATTCCCTTGGCTGAGAAGCAACCCCACACATGAATGGTTTCAGGATGCTTTACAGTTGGCATGACACAAGACTGGTGGTAGCGCTCACCTCTTCTTCTCCGAATAAGCTGTTTTCCAGGTGTCCCAAACAATCGAAAAGGGGATTAATCAGAGAAAATGACTTTACCCCAGTCCTCAGCAGTCCACTCCCTGTACCTTTTACAGGATTTCAGTCGGTCCCTGATGTTTTTTCTGGAGAGAAGTGGCTTCTTTGCTGCCCTCCTTGAAACCAGGCCTTGCTCAAAGAGTCTCCGCCCCACAGTTCGTGCAGAAGCACTCACACCAGCCTGCTGCCTTTCCTGAGCAAGCTCGGCACTGCTGGTAGTCCGATCCCGCAGCTGAAACAGTTTAAAGATACGGTCCTGGTGCTTGCTGGTCTTTCTTGGGCACCCTGGAGCCTTTTTGACAACAATGGAAGCTCTCTCCTTGAAGTTCTTGATGATGCGATAGATTGTTGACTGAGGTGCAATCTTTCTAGCTGCAATAGACTTTCCTGTTAGGCCATTTTTGTGCAGTGCAATGATGGCTGCACATGTTTCTTTAGAGATAACCATGGTTAAGTGAAGAGAAACAATGGTACCAAGCACCAGCCTCCTTTTAAAGTGTCCAGTGGTGTGATTCTTACTTAATTATGACTGATTGTTCGCCAGCCCTGTCCTCATCAACACCCACACCTGTGTTAATGGAACAATCACTAAAACAATGTTAGCTGCTCCTTTTAAGGTAGGACTGCAATGATGTTGAAATATGTTTTGGGGGTAAAGTTCATTTTCTAGACAAATATTGACTTTGCAAGTAATTGCTGTTAAGCTGATCACTCTTTATGACATTCTGGAGTATATGCAAATTGCCATTAGAAAAACTGAAACAGAAGAGTTTGTTAAAATTAATATTTGTATCATTCTCAAAACTTTTGGCCATGACTGTACAAAGCTGGCAATAACCCCTTTATTACTCAGCATGCTATACCCACCAGGGCCACTGGAAGAACCGGGTAAAGTACCTGAAAATGGCGCTATGAAAGAATGCACCATTTTCAGGGGTGGCTGTGGGCTGTGATTTCCAGCATGGGGGGCTCTCTTGGACTTTACCATGCTAAGAATCCAGCTTCCAGCTGCCTAGGTTTTACCTTGGCTTGCAATCAAAAAAAGGGCAAAACCCATGCATTTTTTATGTATTTATTTATTTAAATAATAATAAAAAATAATGGGCTTCCCTGTATTTTGATTGCCAGCCAAGGAAAAGCCAGGCAGCTGGGAGTAGCAGCCCGTAACTGTCTCTGAGAATCAAAAATATAGTGAATGTGCTATGCTACATTTTTTAAGTTATTAATTTGTTTTTACAGTACCACTGAATTGTGTCAGTCAGTGGATGTGGGACCCAACATCCAACCACAGATACTGTCACAGAGAATGACCATCTGTGATTGGCTGCTAAAGTAACCTGAAACCAACCCATATATTCTAGCATCTAGAACGTATGAGCAGTTTCCAGATTACTCCAACAGCCAATTGCAGATGTCCATTTTTGTGACAAGGTATGTGATTGGCTTTTTGGTCCCTCTGCAGTAAATATGCAGGAAGTTAATGAGCAACTCCGGAAGTAGACGCGGCGGGACTCCGGAATGTGGTAAGTGTAATGCTGTTTAATAACTATCTTCTTTCTTTTACAGCCTCCATCCCAAAACTTTAATGTTTATGTTCGGGGTTCAGACTTAAGTTCGAGTCACTTTCGGCCCTGTACCTGGACTTAAAAAAAGTCTGGGTGAGTCCACCCAAACATCTGCAGGTTCTCGTATTTCTAATTAAATGCTCCAAAGTTGACTACGGAATGTGCAGATTTTGCTTCAATGGATTATTTTTTGCACATTGCCTGCACTCTGCATCAACAAGGTGCATACCTTGTTGCTCTTAATACATCACCTCAATAAAACCCCTGTCTAAATCTCAAGTTGTATACATCACAGAATCATTATTGTCATAGATTTAATAGCCTTTATGTGGAAAATAGTATGAGCTATCTTACCCTGTTTTAAACTCATTGAGCATGAATCCTATCAGAGATTTGTCCTTGCTCAGTGTGCTTCTACCACTGACTGTGCCCCTTCTACCTTGACTCACAGAGCCAGCAACAGAGCTTGGTGATAGAAAAGATCTGCAAACTCATTTGACTTAATTTCTTAGTAGTACATAGACTAATTGTTCATCTCATCCAAAAAATGAATGGGGATAAATTGCTCTGGTGTCATATTTTACTTAACCTTTGTGGTGCTGTGGTATAGGCGACTAGAGGGGAAAAAGGGGAAGAAGAGGAACTGGAGAAACAACCTCAAATGAACTCCAATAACGTGACTGTCAGCATGGGTCGAACAGTGCTGGCATGGTAGATGAGAGTAGGCTTTTTAATTTTAATTTACCAAGGCCAAACATGCGGCATGAGAAGGTGTTGTCCTAGTAGTGGAGAAGCCCTTTAAGGGTATGTGCACACAGGGCGTTTTTGTTGCGGTTTTGCTGCGGTTTCTGCATGCAGAAAACCATTGGTTTTATGGTAATGTATGCTAATTTGTTCCTGCGGTTGGGCTTCCCAGCAAAACCAATGTGTTTTACAGAAACACTGTGCACACACATTGGTTTGCAAGTGTCAAGAACTGTCAAATACCTGCGTTTTTGGTGCGGATAGCAAAGAATTGACATGTCAATTATTCCTGCGTTTTTGGTGCAGTCAATGGGAAAAATGCAGCATCAAAAACGCAAGAAAAACGCACAAAAAACGCAGTAAAAACGCACAAAAAACACGCACAAAACGTGCAAAAAAAACGCAGACAAGATCATAGCACTTCTCCTGTCAAGGACTCTAGGATCCTCAGGTTTTGCTGCGTTCAGGACTGCTCAAAAAACGTCCTGTGGGCACATACCCTAAAAGTGGGGTCACACGTGGCGATGTCGCCCGCGACATCGCCGAAAAGTGACGTAACAGCGATGTCGCGGGCGATATCACAAGTGCGTTGCGCTGTGTGACAGCGCGACGCAACTGCAAATTATCGCTGGTTGCAGGTTGACAGGTTTATGAACATGTTCATAAACCTGTCAACCTGTGACCAGCGATTAGGCTGGATCGCGCCGTCTGACACTGTTGGCGGTGCGATCCAGCCTATAACGCAGCGTTCCTGAGCCATCGCTCGCTGGGCTGAGCCCAGCCCAGCGAGCGATGGCTCCGCCCACATTGCCGCCGCGTCACCGGCAACCTCGTGCAGTGTGACAGCTGGCCTGCGATGTCGGAAGCGAGCGTGCACCTGCACATCGCTTCCGACATCGCCGGCCAGAATCGCCACGTGAGACCCCACCTTTAGTGTTATAGTCTCATTGGAGGAGGTGAACTGATGAGATCACTGACTCAAGCTGAGTTTTTATTTAGTATCACTGTTTGAGGCTAAATCCTCTTGCTGTGAGTGAAAGGTCCAGGGGCGTATCTAGGGGGGTGCAGCCGGACCTTTTGCCCCGGGCGCAACTCAGCGGAGGGCGCCGGCGGCACCCCCCACCCCGCCCTCTTGCTACACCCGGCGGCCACACACACATTACAGGGGGCTGATAACCACAGTTTAGCGGCGCTTCCCTGAAAGGAAGCGCCCGACGTCACCTCCGCGCCAGTTTGGGGCCGCGGGGGCCACTGGGAGACTTGGCGGCAGCGGGTCCGGTGCGGGGTGACTGCAGGAGACCCGGGAAACTGCGTCACTGGCGGCGAAGGAGAGACAGCCTGGACGGGATGGGGTGAGTGACCGAGGAATCAGGGGTGGAGGAGGGGGGGCAGCAGGAGTGAGGAAAGCTGACAGCCACCCCCTCCCTACCTGGGGGAGGGGAGGGAGGGGGGGGCACCAAAATAGAAGTTTGCCCCGGGCGCCATGACACCTTGGTACACCTCTGGAAAGGACAGATGTTACATATAATTCCTTATGCCTTCTGCTTAATCTAAACTGATATATTTGCCAGAAGCATAGTAGTCAAATTAGGACCTGTGTTTAGTACAAGCATTTTTGGAGATATTGCTGCTGCTAGTAGTGAATATCAAGTTGGATAGACAGATAGGTTTAGGGAGTAGGGACTAGTTTGAATATCAGCCCTTTTGAGGGCTACTTCAGACAAGTAAGGAGTAGGGACTAGTTGGACTTGGAATATCAGCCCTTTTGAGGGCTACTTCATAGAAGTATTGACTAGTTGTAATTTCAGCCCTTTTGAGGGCTAGGTTAGAGCAGTTCGTATTAGTTGTTGCCAGGCAGGTGTGTACCTGTGTTGTGAAAGTGTTTTTCACAGCATCTGGTCAAATCTAGTTTAGGCAATCCTTTTGTGCAGGTAGTGTAGCACTGCTGTCAAGAAAGCTACACCACCTGTGTTCACCAGACAATAATGAGTAGTGCACACTGATGAATGTGATTAATAACCGCATTCATACACCACCAGAAAAACTGCAAAAACTCAGTGCAAAAAATCCGCACAGGAATCACACAAAAAGCTCTCTGTTATAATAAAAAGTATTTTTTCCAGTTTTTAGGAAGTGCTATCAAAAACGTATCAAAAACAGGGCTGTTGGTCTGTACGTTTTTTGCAAAAAATATACTGCAAGCTGCCTCACCTCGTCACGGTTGCCTTGACAGAGGCAGTCCCTAGCTGATGTATGCAATTAAAACCTGCTTGTGTGTGAGCATACCTCAATACAGGCTCCAGCCAGGACTTCACTCTGTGGGCTTTTACCTGTGAAACTGCTTGTGTGTGAACTACTCATAAGGGAAGGGTGGGTCACTTTCCTTTCCTGCAAAAAGGAGAAATACATTGACCAGACAATAATGAGCAGTGCACACTGATGAATGCAATTAATAACCACATTCATCCACCACCAGAAAAACTAACCACCTGTCTTCAGTAGCAATTTTTTTTACTGCAGCTAGCCCAGTCAATCCTTTTGAGCTAGTAGCAGTGTCTGATAGTCAACGGTGTAGCCCAGCTGTAAAGTAAGCTACACCGCCTGTCTATCCAGTAGCCAATTTTTTTACTGCAGTTAGCCCAGTCAATCCTTTTGGGCTAGTAGCAGTGTCTGGTAGTCAGTGGAGAAGCCCAGCTGTGAAGCAAGCTACACCACCCATTTCATACTAATTTTTAACTGCATCTAGCCCAGGTAATAGTTTAGGCCTAGTAGCACTGTTTGGCCACTCAGCTCTGCTTGATTATCATCCAAACTTTTTTGCCAACAACCGCAGAGTGGCAAATTTGTTCACATACAAAATGACTCCATGGGCTCTAAGCCTTGCATAGCCTGGGCCTTTTTTGAGATTGCAAAGGATGACACAACTCAGGATGGCACAGGGCTAGAAAAGTCCTTGCGGATGCATGACTTGTTCATCTTGATGAACGTTAGTCTGTCTACACTGTCACTGGACACAGCCTTATCTGTCAGCACACCACCAGCATTGCTGAAGACACGTTCAGAGACAACGCTGGCTGAAGGACACGACATGATCTCCAAGGCATGAGTGGCAGGCTCAGGCCATTTTTCCAGAATGGAAGCCTTAAATGATCAAGGGTCCAGTTCCACAGTCATGGCATTGATGTTCGCTTGGAAATACTCCTGTACCATCCTCTCTAGGCATTGATTATGTGTCAGACGTCTTGTCTCCTCTGGCCTTGCAAAGGATAGTCTAAACAATTGGTGAAAAAATTCCACAAAATTGCTGTTACCACCAGATACGGTGTTATTGTTACGGTTTGAGTGATGACTCGACAGTCCCACGGTTGGCAAGTTAAAACTGTAGGATTCACTATGTGCACCACTGGTGTTTTGTGGAAAAATAGATCTAAGATTCTGCAACAGCTTCTGCTGACACTACTGCATGTGTGAATCCCTTTTCAGAGACAATCGGACGACCCAGAGGGATGGTTGGATGTTTATGCATGTTATGCATGTTAGGTAGAAGATAGAAGGTGGTGACTGTGTGAGCAAACCATCATGGACTTTCTTTGGGATAATACAAAGATCTAGGGCCCTATCCAAGATGGAAGCCAATTCGATTGAAAATTTGTTTAGAGGATTTGAGGGGAGAGAAGTTTAATAATCTCTACTTCTCAATTGTTTACGAGCTTCCCTCAGATACAATGTTGTTGGTCAGACCACACCTTAAGAAGGTATTCTGAAACACTTGCCGGGGTTGCCCCAGACACGTACCACATATCCTGAGCCCGTTAACTATAGGTGAGTGGGTTGAGTAGCCATAATCTGCAGTGACAAATTGGTACAAAAAGGTGTACTTCGTAATGCTTTACCTATATTTATTGTAAAACTTTTTATAATGATACTTTGTACTCCAGATTGTCCATTTTACTGTATAAGATAATGTTTAGTTGAGCACTTTTTGCGTACCCAATCTAACAAGGGCTTTGGCTCTATGTGGTTTTTGTCTGTCCCTCACAGTGTTTATTTGTCCCTGGTCTGTAACTTTTTGTAATTTGCCCTGGTTCTGTTACTGTCTAACCGGTGTAAAAATAAATTGTGCACTTGCATTATCGGTTGGACTTGTTACTTTGGTTCTCCAGGGTTTAAGTGTGCATGTGGCTTTAATTCTAAGGTTTTCTATCTCTCATTGCTATATTGTAAGCTTTTATAAGCAGGGTCGTCATTATTTTTGCTTACTTTTTTACAATTGTTTCTCATAACTCTTAGTGTACGAACCTGTGAATTGTAAAGCGTTACGGAACATGTTGGTGCTATATAAATAAAGATTATTATTATTATTATTTTTGATGAAGCTCCTTTCAGACTATTTGGTACTTCCAGAAAAATTATTGATTGAGAAGAAAGGGTGTGTGCTACCCATGAGTCCTGTTTTATGTCATCAGTAATGAATCCCAAGAGCATGCATTTTTGGGTTGCCTTTCATTCATTCAAGTGAGTTGACTCACACACAAGTTTGCCTAAGAACATTGCCATGAATAAAAATGGAACATATAAGAACAACTTCTCTCAAAGACGCAGGAGTAATTTTGTGATGAACATTGCTTTTTCCAATGTGATAAAGCACCTTGTTACAAGGCAAAAGTCATAACTACGTGGTGTGATAAAGAAAACATTGAATGTTTGGTTCTATGGCCAGTGACCCACAGGTGCTCAATAGGATTGAGATCTAGGGAGCTAAGACTGATTTGTACCATTCTTTATAGCATTTTGCTACATATTTGAAAAGAAAAACATTTTAATAAAAAAAATGTGCAAAAAATGAGCACTGATAAAAAGACATTTAAAGCGTAACTGCCATTTAAATGTTTATTAAATGATGTTATAGAGCAAGTGATTTTAACAAAATTTCAAATTTACTTCATAAGAGAAATCTGTTAGAAAACCATTCATAAACCTTCCACAAGATATCCCACTAGACTTTGTCTCAATCTCATTCTCAGTGAGATCCGTCTTCAGCCTCTCACACAGACTGAATATGGTGATATAACCAAATAAGGGTGAAGGGGCGGGGTTAACAGCATCCACAGCTGATCACTGTATCAGACTATATCAAGAACTGGGAGCTCTGGGCTGACAGCATAAAGACAGGAGGTTTTATCTTCTGCATTCACATTGGGATGCTCAATATTATTAGTGAGGACAGAGCTGTGTGCGGGCCATCAGCTGTAGCATGCAGCAGAGTGATCTGAATGTAGGATATTCACAGCAGCTTTGTGCTGAAAGCATATAGCCCTTTGTCTGAGGTAACTTATTACACTGATCTATACCCAGTCATGCTGTGTAAGCCCTGCCCCCTCACTCGTATATGTGAGGTTTATAAACAGCTTAGTGGGGGCATCTTCTAGGAGGTTTATGAATGTTTTTTTTTTACCAGATTTGGCTTATGAAGTATGTTTGAAAGTTTATAAAATTAGTTGCTCTACATTATTATTACATAAAAAGTTAAACGGCGGGTACACTTTAAAAATAGGTATTCACTGTATAAACAAAAACATTAATGTTCCATCTGTAAGCAGTGCTACTTATTAGTTCTTAAGTAGAAAACCTAAGTTGTTTTCTTATTCCATCCCCTAAAGAATATAGCACATTGGCTAACTAGACGACTCAATGTCCACTGATTATAATGCATTGTGACAGGAATTTACCAGGAAACAACAATCGCATCTCTCGGGAACTAAATAACACTGGCAATAAATGACAATAAAAAAGTGTGAATATTGTGGTGTTTTATGTGATGGAGAACGCAGTTAATGTAGTTAATGTTTGCTAAATATTTTTTCACTTTAATTCTGAAAAAATAGTTACCACATTGTATGTATCTGACAGTTGACATTTAGAAATATTTTGACGTCTCTATAATTTTTAACAATCTACTTGTCTATCTTTTTCTTTTTGTAGTGACATAAAACTTGCTAAATATATACTAAACCTACTTGTTGATGTTCATTAGATAATGTTGCTTGGGTTATTGGCACTGAAATAAAATATCACATAATAGAATGTTTTAATGTTTTTCAAACATATGAAAGGACATAAGACTGTAAAACAATGTGGACTATAATAGAGAATATATTTTTATTTTAACTTGTACAAAGACAACTATCCATCTATAATTATAATACAGTAGAGAAAATTGGCTTAAACTTTCATATGTACTTTTTTCTAGTCTCATCTTTGTGTGCTTCATTAAAGAGAATCTATAATTACAATCAAACGTAACTTCCCTCAAAATGGGCATGCTGCCCTTTCAACACCATTCGGAGAATATCTTTATATGAAAAGTTTGAACCTCCCACACTGTGAAATTAGTATTTGAATTGTCATCAAATGAGGTTGAAAAACCATTATAGATCTAAAGCTTTTTTCACTCCAGCTCTATTCCCTGCCCAGCACTTCCATCCCATGCTTGCCTGACAGCTTCTATGTTGTATGACTTCAGGCAAATGAGCTTTCAGTGAAACAGGTGAGGAAAGAGATGGCTTGTCACAGGCTTCAGATCTACAGTAGCTCTGCAGCCAAACATCTAATATTTCTCCTATAAGCAGAGAGTAGAATTCTAGTCAAGGTAATCTGAAAAAAATGAACACTCTCACTATCTCTATAATACAAAGTGGTTGACAGAAGTAACAAAAGACTGAACATATACAAAGCATTTGTCATTTTGACATCTGTATTATGCTCATTTTTTAAAACAAAAAAGTCCTCTGAGTGCCATCACTGCTCCCTAATACAGTATGAGAGACCTACAGCCCCCTATTTACAGTATGATTCCCCACATACTCCCATTAGGGAAGGTGTCTGATCAACACTTTCAGTTAGATATTTTTTGTCTTGAAAACAAATTGTTAGGTCCTGTACCTGCAACCTGTCCTTGTGTCCTGACTTTCCTACCTGTCTGCCCATGCCTGACCCGTACATGTCTGCTTCTACCTTCCTATACTAGTGACGGTGTCTGCCACCTTGTCCATCATCCAGAGATTCTCAGGGACAATGTGCTGTTGGTCCGCGCTGCCACCATCTATTTACAGCGTTACCTTGTCCATCATGGTCACCCCAGCTGTACCTGTGAATAACCTAGACTGTGCCTGGATCTGTCCCTGCCATGTGGGTCAGCTGCCAAAGCTCCGTCTTGGTCCCAGTAGGTCCACTTCCTCACTTTGACCTCCTACAAGCATAACTGACACCTTACAACCTGCTATTTGTAGCTGGATGTCCCACAAATCCTTATGTGTGCGTATGTGAGGTGCAGTATGTGTCATCGTCACTAAGTCAAGCAGTCAAGCGCAGCCCCGTGCGTCCCCATTATAAAGATAGGGGCTTGCGCTGGCTGCGCTCTCATGGCGGCTCCCCTCCGCAGAACGCTGCAGAGGGGAACGCCACTGTGAAACCAGCCTAAGTGTCATTGCAGACACTTCAATGGCAGCTGACTGATATCCATTCCCTCTTCTCTTCATACTGGTATAATAACTCTGCTTGCTGTGATGTTATCTACTGAATTCTCTGCTGAACTCTCATCTTAATGCAACCTCTCTCATGATATAATAAGCCTGCTGTGATGTTATCTGCTGAGCTCTCGATTAATGCAGCCACTCTCAAGGTATAATAACCCGCTTGTGATGTTATCTGCTGAATTCTCTGCTGAACACTAATCTTAATGCAACCACTCTCATGGTAGAATATCTGAATTTGCTGTAAACTTTGCTATGTGTCATCTGTTCGCACTATAATTAGAATAGAAATTGTGTAAAGGTATGATCAATGCCGTACACTGAAAAGTACACCATCATCGAGTCTGCCCATTGTCGAGTCTGTGATTGGGGTGGAAAAGCCCTTTGAAATCCATAACTTATTTATCCTGATCAAAGTTAGGTGGTCTACACTTTTAGGGGACAGCCAAATGTAATTATCTATCAGGACATCACCAGAAGCGCTATAGGCACCTTCTGGGAAAATGCTGGCTGCCAGGCATGTCAAAACCTCCAATGCATGACTGGTGAGCTAAGGCCACTCTTCCATTTTTGAAGACTAAAATACAAAAGGGTCCAAACCCTCCTGATGACATCAACATTGAGCTCTCTTCTGCTGGTGCAGGGGCTGGTCTAAAAATTTGGTCAAACACATCTCAAAAATTCTTTCTGACAGTTAATCTGCTGCCAATAATGTGTCTGCGATGATGACTTAACGATTCCGGGGTTGGAAATCTAGAACTGCAATGGGCACTCTGTGTGTGCCGCACTGCTGTCTTGGGGAAAACCTCTCCTAAATTTGTCTACAAGCGTGTATTGATACTCCAGAATGCACAGATACCAGGGGGAGGCACCTGACAAGCTTTATCTTTATAATATGGATCTGAATTAGTGTCAACCAAGTAGTCAGCACTCTTTCTACTTCTAACAATACTGCAATACTGTGTCAAGTGCCTCCATAGGGTCCAAGTCCTTGTTCTGTTGGTGGTGGGCTAGCAGTCAACCTTGCTTATTCCGTCACCTCACGCAGGAAGAATAGTAGAAGAATTTTTTTTATCTCCCAAGAGTACCCCTTTAATCTACTGTTCACTGATATGTGCTTACTTTTTCTATATAAAGCAACATACCAATATAATAAGTTGACAGAATGTAGATTTTAACATATTTTAACATAATAGAAGCCTTTTTACATTTTTTTTACAAAACATGATGAAATAGCACGAATAAGAGTCTTGTGATACAGCCAATGTTAAAGAATTCAGCCGCTCAGCCATCCACTAGAGGATCCTCAGTCGGCTTTTACATTTTTCATCAACCATCAAAAAGATATACTGTAGTTTGGGTGAGAGAAAGTTTTATTACACTTCTGAGACTAGTAAAGTTATTAGAAATGTTTTACAGCAAAATAAATAGTGTCATTTTGTTAACTTGTATTTTATCTGTAACAACTTAGGCTGGCTATACATTAGCGTTTGCGAGCACAGCGGATGTTGCGGATAACATTTCTTCAATCTGCAAGCGTATTGAGCACCAATCTTCATCATGGAGTGCGCATTCATCCGCAGGGTCCTTATTTGGCGTGCGTATGGCTGCGTATGCGTACGGTCGCGGCAAATTTCTGCGCTCCTGGAACATGTTGCATTTTTTGAGGGTGAAAAAATGCGCAATCATTTGCATGTGTATGGATAAACAATGCATTATTGTCTATGCGTACGCAATCGTACACAAGTACTCGCGGATGTCTGCATATTGTACGCATGCGTAGAAGCAAAGGAGCACGCCCAGAAAGCGATTTGCAGTACTGCCCATCTCCCTCCCATATCCCATCCCACCAAACAGGCTATATAAACTTTGTTTCTGGCCATTGCATGGCACCTTGTTGGATCTCTGCCTGCTGTATTGCCTCCTGGATCTCTGTCCGTGCTGGTAAAGTATACTGGCGGTTATTTTTTCTTTTGCACAGGCTTTGCATTACATTCCATTGGATGGGCCTTATTTTTTTTTTTTATAATTTTCATTAGCTATCCAAAAAACAATCTGTATTGTTTTTGCATTGTTTTTTTTTTTCATAAAATGCTGTGATACCCATTTCTATTCAATGCATAGTACTGTAGTTTTATAGGCCATAGTAGTAGCAATCCTGTAGTCTGTGGGCCAGTCTTTTCCAGTTCAGTGTCTGTAATGCTTGTAGCCTGTACTTTTTTTTGCTTTGTGTACTCTGGTTTCAAACTTTTTTAAATGTCATTATAGCTTAATTGCCGTCATTACTGTTTGCAGACTGTAGTCTGGTTGCCACCATTTTGTATTTAGTGTCCATATTGCTTCATTGTGGTGTGTACTGTAGTGTTATCAGCCTGTAGTCTGCTTGCCACCATTTTGTGTTTAGGATCCATATTGCTTCATTGTGGTCATTTCTATTTTCAGCGTGAAGTCTGCTTGCCACCATGTTGTATTTCGTGTCTCTATACATTCATTGCGTTGTCTACTATTGTGTTTGCTTCCTGTACTCTTGCAAGCACACTCATTTGTTTAGATTGGATATTAACACCATGGTATGTGTACTTTATTTTTAGCATAACTCTGCAATGTTTGATAATTGGATATCATTTTTTATTTTCTATTTCTAAGGTTTTCACCCTTCTCCTTTTTTTTTTTTTAACTTCTGTAACGTGCTCTCACAGTTGGTGTGAATTCTGCGCTGACATCCTCGGCCTTTCCTATTGTCCTGCTCAGCTGGTGGTGGTGCCGGTGTGGATCTGCTGTATCCTGTCTAGGGCCCTTGTCTTTACAGTCTACAGGTAAGTAATGTTATTTTTACACCTATTTTTCTCTCCTTGAGTTTAGTAGGTAGTGTTATTCTTTTCGCTTACACTTCGCAGGCTGACATTGGCACACTGAGGGCCCCAGTGTACCAATGTCAGTCTATTGGGTGTAACCCAGCATTGTTGCGTCATGCTTTAATACTAACACTTTTCATCCTGTACAGGTAGTGAAAGAATGGAAGCCTCTAATGTGTTTTACTTTGTTCTTTTTTCTCTTCCTTTGTAGTTGGCGTGAATTCTGCGCTGCTGTCCTCGGCCTTTCCTGTTGTCCTGCTCTGCTGGTGGTGTCGGTGTGGATATGCTTTATCCTGAATAGGGACATTTTCAATTGAGTCTACAGGTAAGTAATGTTATTTTTATACCTATTTTTCTCTCCTTGAGTCTAGTAGGTAGTGTTATTCTTTTCGCTTTCACTTCGCAGGCTGACATTGGCACAATGAGGGCCCCAGTGTACCAATGTCACTCGATTGGGTGTAATCAACCAGTGTCATGTGATACATGAATAATAAGACTTTTCCTTCTGTACAGGTATTGAAAGATTGTAATACATTAATGTGTTTTACTTTGTTATTTTTTGTCTCCCTTCTCATTTCCTGAACCTTTGTCTTTAGCTTCTGCTCCTGCCGCTGTTGTTGTCTGTGATTGCTATTTTTACTGCCTTTTTGAAGATGTCGGATTCAGATCATGTGCAACCTGAGCAGATTGGCCACCATAGTCAAAAGGTAAGGATAACGTTAACATTATCAGACTGTGATGTGAGTCATTGAGGATATATATATAAATATATATATATATATATATATATATATATATATATATATATTTTTTGTATTAATTTTTTTAGGACACCTCAAGCGATGTTGACTTGGAGGAGTCAAGTAACCAAGATTCATCACAGAGTCATCGTGATGAAGGTCCAGAAGCCGAAGCGCATGTAAGTGTCTTGTACAGTCAAACTAATGATAACCCAATTGTGCATATCAAAATAATGTTAAATTATTCTTTTTTTTAATAGGTTCCACATGATGTAGCTGGTAAACCCTTCATTGATAACGACCAATTTATTCCACTTATTCAAGAAAGGGTGCCATTGTGGGACAACCGCGACAAAAGGCATTCAGACGGATTAATATTGTGATGACTCTGGGTTGAGGTTGGCCAAGCCATGTGGCCAGTCTGGAACTGTGCAACTACTAAAGAGCAAAAAAGTTTTGGTAAGTTTGTGTTTTTATACATTTATGTAGATATTTCAGTAATGTAACTCTAAATTTGGATTTAACCACAGCATTGTTTTATTTTTGTTTTCACTGTAGTGAGAAGTTTAAAAGTTCGATGGCGCTCCATGAAGGATCATTTTAATAAAGATCTGTCGGAGGAACAAAAAGTGCAGAATGGGTCACAAGCAACCTTGAAACAATACATTTATCATCATCAGCATTCGTTCCTACGGCCAGCTGTGACTCATCTAGTGTAAGTAATTTTGTTAATTTTTTTTTTTAATTTGGTTGGGCAGGTGATTAAAGTAAGGTTACTCTTCTCCCAAAAGTTAAAAATACTTAAGCACAAAATGTATTAGTATGTTTCAGAATAATCTAATTAGTTTAAAAATAAAATTTTTTGTTTTAATCTTACTTTCAATATTTTTTGGATGAACATTGTTAGTACTATTATTAATTGTTTTGTTTTACCTACAGGACTTGGAGCAGCACTGCAGAACCCGCAGCAACATCACAAACCCTTCCCAGCGCCAACGAAACCATGTCACACACAAACCGTAGTGAGGGCGACACAGGTCAGTCATCATCTCAATCTGGAGCTCAGGTAGCCGGCAGTAGTGATTATCACCTATCACATGCATTTGTGGCTGGTTTTGTGGGAGAGGTCAGTCATGCCCGGGTTTCTGCACTTAACCTCCAACTTCCATGAAAGGATGAGTGCACTTGCTCAGTCTGTAGAAAAAGGGTTTGCAAATATGCAAACCCTTTTCTGCAAAGTGAACAGGCGACTAGATCACAGGGATCTTCAAAGACCGGCACAACATTTTTTTGCTTGTATGCAACGGTGCGGGACGGATAATTTAGAACCTGAGTTCCAGATTAATGTAATGACTGCTTGTCAGGATGCTCTTAGAGCTGCAGTGCAGCAGCAGCAACAACAGCAGCAGCAACAACAACAACAACACGTCCCTTACCATAGACAGCAAGCCAACTATTACACCACGCCTAGGATAAATGTAGAAATTACACAACTTGTCCAAACGCACACTCATTGACAGGCTCCAACATTACAAATGCAGAGTTGTACAGCAACAACACATAGTAATCAAGGCCTAACTTTACCGGTCAACACCTTATTGACAGCACCTCTGCTGCCACCATTACCACCACCACCACCACCACTAGACATTGCTCCTGAGGTGCCAAGTTGCACCGAACTACCTGCATCAACAACACGACCAACGAATGTGCGTGTCCCTTTTCAGCAGCATGGGGAGAATAGCACCATGTGTAAAAATCATAGCAGTGTTACCTCACATGTACACAAAGTCCCTGGACCTGAAACAAGCACTCCAATGCGCCTTGTAAAAGGAAAGAGAAAAAAGGTTTCCAAAAATCCAAGTTCCAAGAGAAAGGATATTTCTGATTCCCAGGAACTGAGTATAGAATGGCCTTCTACTGCACAGACAACTAAAAACGTTGGACGACCAAGTAAAGTAAAGGAAACGCCATTACCAGTACTACCAACACCGTCTCCATCAGACATTTCTTTATTGAGTGTCTCTCCTCTGCCAGCATTGTCTGTACCATCTAATTTGTCACTGCTGTCTGATGTGTCGTTACCATCACATGTACCATCCAGCTTGTTTGGTAGTCAGACTCTATCCACATCAGTATCAAAGTATCAAATAAAGAAAAAAAGCCGAAACTACGACAAGCGGTGAGTGCCGTCTCATTTCTTTAATGCACTATAAGTACTTGTTACATGAGACTAGTGCAACACCGCATCAATTGGTGCTGCATAGGGCTAAATAGCGGGTCAGCTACTGCCCGGGAACTTTCATTCTATAAACTAATGTTAATTCTTCCTATAACTTCTACATTATCAACTTTATGAAAGACCGAATACATCTGTTTTATAGGACACCGTGATGTACTTTAAAGGTGTCATTATATAATCATGTAAATTAAAAGTGTTGTTTACCCCTTATCTATTAAAACACGATGCTCTTGTTTTTTTATCTAGAAAGCAAGGTGTTGATTGTCATCCTTTCATTACAGTTGTACAAACATAATTCTTGTTACATTGTAATGAAAGGATCAAAAGGTGCAGGAAAAGGGCAACTTCACACACTGCAACTTTGCAAGTTATCCCACCAGTGATCTAACCTTGTCGGTGTCGCTGGAAATTTAACGCGTGCTCGCTTTTGAACTGTCATACTGAGGCAGATTCAACAACAACCATAGGACCAGCAAAATATTGTAAAGAATAGAAACTATTGTTTACACCAACTCGAGCTCCCGCTAGTGCAGGGTGGGCAACTCTAGGCCTCGAGGGCCGCACACAGTCCAGGTTTTCAAGATTTCCTTAGAACTTGACAGTTTGTAATTTACAATTATTTAAATGACCAACTGTCAAATTCTAGGGAAATCTTGAAAACCTGGACTGTATGCGGCCCTCGAGGCCTGGAGTTGCCCACCCCTGCGCTAGTGTTTAATGACACGGTGGGCCAAGCATGAGCAGTGTGGTCCCTATGTTAAACTAAGGGTCTGTAGGCATCGGCGCTGCATGTATACTTTGGTTGACAGCCTCCTCCGCTCAATGCCTCATCTCTATGATACACAGCAGTTAACTGTTGACCCTATTTAGCTGGTATGTACCATGGGTGCGCTATCCATTAAGTGGCGGAGGATGGTAACCAAGGTATAAATAAGGTATCTAGTCTGCGCCGCTACGTAGACACCCGTTGTATACTATCGAGACCAGCCTGTGGCGTTTGCTGATCGATGGTCTCTCGCTGTCACACACGCCTATGCATGCTGAAGGACATCACAGCAGGGGTGAGTGTCAGACGCTACAACATCGCTGGCAGGCTCACTGTGACGTCTGTGCAAAATCTCTAGGTGTGTTGTAGTGTGTGAAGCTGCATAAACACACACTGTATTGGCAATGTTGTTTACAGCAAGACCCCCACACACTCGACAAAAAAAAGATTGTGAATAAAAATGTAGTTATTAAAGTTTTACTACAGGTACAGACAAGCAAGAATCACAGAAGGATGTGTGTGTACTTTTGGAACTCGTATAAGAATATGGTATGGTCAGTAACAATACAGTTTTACATCACACAATCTTCAAGACCCCGGAAGAAGCGAGTTTGCGAAACGGACGTAGGGGAGAAGGGACCATATTCACAGCACCGCGGTAATCAGATACATGTCTTGACTATCTCTAAGGGTTCGGGATTATACATTACGGATTGAGAATTAAGGCGGTGGCACCAAAGGTGCTCATTACTAATTAGTGAGACTGGAGGGAGTGCTTTTAACCTCAGTGAGAGTGAGGATAGTGGCTAATAACACACTATATACATGAGTGTTTGGTGATTGCTCCGTCCTTATTATCCACATCTATAGCCAGTGAATCCTGCCAGCAGTGTAGAAAGATATGTTATACTGTGGCTATATGATGAATTGTCAAGTGTAATATACATGTACTATGTAATATTGACTGCAGTTGCTGAAATATATGGATCCCTTATAAGGGAATGCTCTGATGTAATATTTAAATTTTTGTAGAAAGGATTAATAAAGATTTGAAATTACATTTGGAGACTGATTTTAATCATTCCTATAGAAAAAGGTTTTTTTCTGTTGAAGCATATGATTTTAGTGGAGTGACTATTTTACAGGGACTCTGGTTTTAGTACATAACATGTTGGATAACATGAAAATCCTTGTTGGGGTATTGTTTTGCATGCTTGTCATCATGCATTTGCGTGTTTGAGCGTTATGCCATATTGCTGGTAAGTATGACTATTGGTCTGAGCCACATACACCCTAGATAGACGCTGCTGCCAAACTACTAGTATCGCTTTTCTGTTGCTGAGAAGTATGGTGCACTCACGACACTATGGTTAGTAAATGCAAGACCTGTGTGTGTACCTAACAGTAGATGACATAAAGGGAAGACAAAATGTTGACCGTTTTTAATAATGTTGAAGGTCACCAAATCAATTCACATGTATTTGATCCAGAGGAAGTTAAAAAAAAAATTCCAAGGTCAACACTTTGCCAATTTATGACGTTGGATTCCAAAAAAATTGTTCCTAGACTATGTAGTCCAATAGATATCCTGAATCTAACCAAATTATAATTGTCATAGGAGAGATTTAAACATGCATCAAAAATAATATCAACAATAACTAAAGTCAAACCAAACAAGTGAACAGTGTCATAAGAAGCAATACTTCACACTACAATTAGAAAAATAACTAGACATAAACAGGGCCTATTGTACACAGAGAGGTATTTCAATACTTATTTACAGTTAATTAATAGGATTTCTGGCATTGAAAGCTTATTAATCCAAAAAGCATGACAGGGCAAAAAATAATGAGAGAAAGCAAAATTTACATAAACTTTGTATACAATAATCACACATGCCTCATCTGGCACACTTCCACGGTTGTCCTCAAGTCGTATTCTTGAAATTCTTAGGAATTTTTAGGAATTGGTTCATCTAGGTCAAATTGTTGTCATTCTCTCACCTGTAAAAAATTGTGCAGGACAACGCAGGCTTTGACTACCTGGTCAATTGTGTCTGTTTTCAAATTGATGGTAGTTCCAAGGATACGCCATTTTGAGGCCAGCAATCCAAATACACACCTCACTGTGCGTCTTGTCCATGTCAGTCTGTAATTGAAAATTGTTTTTGTCCAATTAAAGTCACGGCTAGAGTACGGCTTGACGAGGTTGGCACACCTTTGAAATCCCTCGTCACTAACAACAACAAACGGCATAGGTGGTCCATCACTGTTCGGCAGGGGTCATGGTTGTGGAATGCTGAAAGTATTAGAATAAAGTTTTTTTCCCATGTCCGAGTCTTTGAAAGTTTTTGAGTCATTTGATCGTCCAAATTGGCCAACATCAACAGCAACTAAACAACAGCCTGCGTCCACAATAGCTATTAGGACAATTGAAAAAAAATTCTTGTAATTAAAGTACTCGGATCCACTTCCAGCAGGCTTCAGGATCTGAACATGTTTGCCGTCCACAGCCCCCACGCAGTTGGGAAATTGACAAATCTCCATGAATCTTGCAGCTTTATCCAGCCACAATTGTGTTGTGGGGTGAGGGAGGAATTCTTCACGCAGGTCTTCACATATTGCCCGACAGGTATCTGCAACAATCCCACTGAGCGTCGACAATCCAAGCCGGTACTGGAAATGAAGCGAAGATAGCGTCTCTCCGGTCGCCAAGAATCTGACAAACTTAAAGGGAATAAAAGCGTAAATTATATTAAAATCCAATAAATACAATATATGTATACATTTAAAATGATGTGTAATTTGGAAAAGAGGTACGTACCGCAGGATCACCAAAAGACGTTCCTCCGCAGGAATAGATCGATGAAGCTGTGTGTCCTGCCTGCTGAAGGTTCCTCTGACACGTTGAAGCAAATCATCAAAGCTGTCTTGGGATATCCGGGTGTAGTCATGGAACTTCTCAGGGTTGTCTCGCAGTTCCTGGTACAACGAGTGGTATACTCCATGGCTCTCTCTAACTTCAATGATGTGATGTCGGCAGAATCGACAACGATGATGTCTTCTTCCGCGTCTTTCTCTACGATGATCTTCTTCACAGGCGATAGCGAACGAAATTGCCATGTTAATAGAAAAATTCAGATCCGCATAGAAACTCTCAAAGGCGAGATCCATCTTGCCTCTGTGAACAGCAGCAGCAAGAAAAGTTTCTTTCAATGGGCAGGGTCTGCTTATACATTGCCCTTAAGCCACTCCCTATGAGCGGGATCTGGCAAAACAAATACAGAAAGTTGCGGATAAGGAAATAGGATTAGTGAACGCATGCGCACAAAAAACGCATACGCATGTAAAAACGCAAACAAACGCATGCATACGCTGCGTTTTTAATATTGTTTTCAGATGGCAATGAAGATAAAAAACGCTGTGTTTGCATGCGTTTGCATGCGTATTTACATGCATATTCGCATGCGCAACATCCGCTGCACTCGCAAACGCTAATGTTAAGCCAGCCTTAGTGACTAAGCTAATTTTGACCTTACTGACCTGACCAAATTTGGGAAATCTGACCAGAGTCACATTATGTGGTGATAACTCTGGAATGTTTCAAGAAATCCCAGTAATTCTGAAATATTTTTTCCTGACACATTGTACTTTGTTAGTTGTAAAGTTGGTGCGAATATTTTTTGCATTCATCTGTGAAAATATTGGAAGCAGTAATTTAGAAAATTTAGCAATTTTCAATTTTTAAATCTTTAACTCATTCACTACCCAGCCTGTTTTCACCTTCATGACTTGGCAATTTTCTTCAATTCTGATAGTGTCGTTTTATGAGATTATATCTCTGTAATGCTTTTATTTGTAAAAGCCATCAGAAATTTGGTGAAAATATACATAGAATTTCCAACATGTTTTCTTTACAGCACAATTTTTTAAGCAAAATGTATTATGTTATGATGTTCAAAAAGTTAAATGTTTAACAGCAAATTCACAAATTTCCAACAAAATTTAAAAAACTTTTTAGTTTATGGACCTCATCATACATGAAAATGACTTTAAGAGGTCTATATGAAAGAAAATACCTCAACGTGACACCATCATAATAATTGCACCCCTCCAACTACTCAAAACTGCATTCTGATTAACCCGTCCGTCAACGCTTCAGGTGTTTCATAGGAACTAAAGCAATGTGAAAAGAAAAAAAAATGAAAATTTTATTTATTCCAACAAAAATTTTAATTTAGCTTCAGATATTGCATTTTCACAAGAGTCACAGAAGACATTACACCAGAATTGCTGCACAATTCTGCTCTTGAGAATGCCAATACCCCATATGTGGTGGAAAACCATTGTTTGGGCACATGGCAGAGCTCGGAAGATGAGAATGATTTGAGTTTTTGAACATAAAATTAACTGGGATTGTTAATTGATATATTGCATTTGGAAAGCCTTTGATGTGTCTAAACAGTGGAAACCCCTAAATATGACACCATTTTGGAAACTAGACCCCAAAAGAATTTATTTAGATGTGCGCTGAGCACTTTCGACTCTCAGGTGCTTCACAGAATTTTATAACATTGAGCCGTGAAAATGATAAAAAATAATTTTTTTCCCAAAAATGTTTTTTAACCTTAATTTTTTCATTTTCTCAAGAGCAACAGGATAAAATGGACCCCAATATTTTTGTGCAATTTGTCATGAATACGACAATACCCAATTGGAAAATAACAGTTTGGACACATGGCAGAGCTTGGAAGAGAAGGAGAGTCATTTGAGTTTTTGAACACAAAATTGTCTGAAATTGATAGAGGACTCCATGTCACGTTTGGAGAGCCCCTGAAGTTTCCAAAACAGTAGAAACTCCCAAAAGTGACTTCGGTCTGGAAAATAGACCCCCAATGATTTTTAGCTAGATATTTGGTGAGCACCTTGAACCCTTCACATAATTTTATAAAGTTGAGCAGTGAAAAAAAATAATTGAATTTTTACCACAAAAATGTTACTTTATCCCAAAATCTTTCATTTTCACAAGGGTAACAGGAGAAAATGCACCTTTAAATTTGTTGTGCAATTTTGCCTGAGTTCTCCAACACCCCATATGTGGTCAAAAACGTCTCTAGAGGTACAGTGAAAAGTCAAATGAAAAGTAAAAAAAAAATTGTTTTACATTTTCTAGGGTAAAAGGAGATAGATGGACCATAGAAGTTGCTCTGCAATTTCCCAGGTGTACATCAATATCCCATGTGTGGACAAAAGCTACTTTTGAGGCACAGTACAAAGTGAAGAAGCGAAGTAGAGCTACTTGAAGTTCAGTTTGATTTGAAACTAGTTGTAGAACCATTGTTGCCTGGGCATAGTAAATAGGCCTCCTGCTATATACTTGGACCTGTTCTTGGCCTCCTGCCGTATACTGGGGGCTGTGTGTAGCCTCCTGATGTATACTGAAGCTGTGTACAACCTCCAGCTGTATACTGGGGGCTGTGTGCTGCCTCCTTCTGTATACTGGGGGCTGTGTGCTGCCTCCTGCTGTATACTGGAGGCTGTGCATTGCCTCTTGCTGTATACTGGGAACTTATTGTGACCTTGTTTTGTATACTGGGGGCTGTTTGCAATCTCCTATGGATTGCTGGAGATGGTAACTAGATGGTGGCCCGATTCTAACGCATCGGGTATTCTAGAATATATAAATAGGGATTGCATGGGGAAGGCAGTGAGGGATGAATAGGAAGGGACTTTGAAGATGGAGCAGCAGGGCGAGAAGGGAGGATGGAGCTGCAGGGGAGAGGAGGATGGAGGACGGAGGAGGTAGCATTGGATGGTGGAGGATGGAGCGGCACAGGCAGGGGAAGGATGGAGCGGCAGGGGAAGGATGGAGCACAGAGTGGTGGGGAGGATGAGGACAGAGGACAAAGTGGCGGGGTGGGGGAGGACGGAGCAGCACAGGCAGGGGAGGATGGAGTGGCGGAGGGAAGGAGGACAAAGGAAGGAGGAGGAAGCTGTGGGGTTGGGGTGGGGGACGATGGAGCGGCACAGGCAGGGAGAGGATGGAGCGGCAGGGGGAGGATGGAGCACAGAGTGGCGGGGGAGAGGAGGATGGAGAACAAAGCGGCGGGGTGGGGGAGATTGGAGCAGCACAGGCAGGGGGAGGACAGAGCAGCAGGGGAAGGATGGAGCACAGAGCGGTGGGGGAGAGGAGGATGGAGGACAAAGCGGCGGGGTGGGGCAGGCCAGAGCAGCACAAGCAGGGGAAGGACGGAGGATGGAGTGGTGGAGTGGAGGAGGACAAAGGAAGGAGGAGGAAGCAGTGGGGTGGGGGAGGACAGAGCGGCACAGGAAGGGGGAGGACAGAGCGCCAGGGGGAGGACAGAGCACAGAGCGGTGGGGGGAGGAGGACGGAGGATGAAGCGGCGGGATGGGGGAGGACAGAGCAGCACAGGCCATGAGAGGATGGAGGATGAAGTGACACAGGCAGGGGGAGGATGGAGCACAGAGAGGTTGTGGGGAGGAGGACAAAGCAGCGGGGTGGGGGAGGATGGAGGATGAAGCAGCAGGGAGGGGAGGAGGACAGAGTATGAAGTGGCACAGGCAGGGGGAGGAAGGAGCAGACTCACACCCACACACAGAGTCACACCTAGACACAGACTCAGACCCACACACATACACAAACAGACTCACACCCACAGCCAGACACACACCCAGACACAGACTCACACCCACACACATACACACACAGACTCACACCCACACACATACACAGCCAGACACACACACCCAGACACAGACACACACACAGACTCACACCCACAGCCACACACACACATGGGCTCTCACCTCTCCATCCCCTGGCTGTCCCAGTGCTGGCCCTCATGCTGCCGTTGTCCGGCAGACAGTAGGTGGGGAGGAGGCGGGCGCAGAGGCGGCGGTGTGCAGGATGATCCCGGGTGTCAGCCGCTTCCTGTAAGTGCAGCTGGGCCACGACTGGCATGTTCTGCTGCCACCCAGCTGCACTGAAAGGAGGCAGCTGACACCCGGGATCATCCTTTGGCCGCACAGTCTGTGACAGACTGTGCGGCCATAGGAAGGAGGAGAGTGTGGAGGAGCCACACGATGCGCGCTCCTGTTGCTCCCTGCACCCTGGGAGCCCCGACCCCAGCAGTCCCCTGTCCCTGGTGTCAGTGGGCGGCTCGTGGGCCGTGCTAGCAGTCGCCATCTTTTGTTCTCTTTCTGTGTACAGAAATTTCCGTAACAGACAGAGAACATTAGACGATTACATAGTAGATTAGACAAGATAACAAAATTGCACATAAAAACATTTCCTGGAGTACGCCAATGGTCGAAAAATACTTTTGAGGCACAGTGCAAAGTGAAGAAGGGAAGGAGCACCATATTTGAGTTCAGATGTAGTAGGAATGGTTTGCGGGTACCATGTCATATTGGCAGAGCCCCTGAGGTACCATAACAGCAGAACACCATCCCAAGTGAACCATTTTAAAAACTGCACTCTCAATGAATTCATCCAGGGGTGCACTGAGAATATTGACACTACAGATGTATCACAAAATGTTATACTATTAGGCAATGAACATAAAAAAGTTACATTTTTATCACTAAAATTTATTTTTAACCTCTTATTTACAATTGTCACAAGGGGAGTAGGTAATAATGGGGTATGTTTGACTGAATGGACCAGCACCAAACTTCAATGCTTTTTTGTTGTATTCTGTCTGCTGCAAAATCTCTGGGGTATGTTTGACTGAATGGACCAGCACCAAACTTCAATGCTTTTTTGTTGTATTCTGTCTGCTGCAAAATCTCTGGGGTATGTTTGACTGAATGGACCAGCACCAAACTTCAATGCTTTTTTGTTGTATTCTGTCTGCTGCAAAATCTCTGGTTCCAGCATCAATGTAACTGTCCTTCCCCCTACCCCCCCAATGCCTGTTTATGATCCTTTGTTCAAATATGCCTATGAGTGACCATTTGGTGCAGCCTTGCTTGGCCATGGCTTAATGAACTCCAGTTCCCTCCCCTTTGCCCCACACCTGAAATCAGTATCATTGTGCATATAAGGAGCCTTGCTTAGTCTGCATGCTGACGTGTCTGCTGCGAAAGTGCATGTTGTAAAAGTGCACTGAAACGAAATAGACCTGAAATTGACCGGAATTGACTGGGATAGACTGGAAGGTACTGTCAGATAGCCATTCAAACAATGTCTATTACTCTATCCTCCACTAATCACTACCATGTCTTTAACTGCACTGTTTGTGTTTCTATGTGCCATCACCACCAACTTGTATCACCCTATCCCTCCTCCATCACCACTCATTCACATCAGCCCCTCTCTCCTGCCCTCCCCTATGTACAGCTCCCATGCCATCTTCAGTTTACTGAGGATCCTCAGCCCACCATATTCTAACATTTGTCATAATAAACCAAGTCCAAAATCCAAAAACTATCTGCTCTTCCTCTTTTTGCTGCTGCTCCTCTCAGGTGATATCTCCCCAACCCTGGTCCACCCTCTAACTTCAACCCTCTCCCACCACACATAGAAACCCCACTAACCTCATTACCATCACTTGCACACCTTCATCTTCCTCTTTTAACTGCGCTCTCTGGAATCCACGATCTGCATGCAACAAACGTCCTTTCATTCACAATTACTTCCTTTCCAACTCTCTAAACCTGCTGGCCCTCACAGAAACCTGGATCCAGGATTCAGACACTGCTTCCCCGGCTGCTATTTCTTACGGCGGCTTACACTTCTCTCACTCCCCTAGGCCTGGGAACAGACGTGGCGGTGGAGTTGGCCTCCTCCTGTCCCCACAATGTACTTTCCAGGTCATCCCTCCAGCCCCATCACTCTCATTCCCTTCTTTTGAGGTCCACACCATTAGGCTATTCCATCCCCTCCACCTCAAAGTAGCAGTGGTATACCGCCCCCCAGGGTCACCCACCCTGTTCCTCGACCATTTCTCCGCTTGGCTCCCGCATTTCATGTCCTCAGATTTACCAACCCTTATTCTGGGAGACTTTAACATTCCCATAAATAGCCCCATCTCCCCATCTGCATCCCAGCTCCTATCTCTAACTACCTCTCTTGGCCTATCACAGCTCTCAACCTCTGAGACGCACGAAAAAGGTAACACCCTTGACCTGGTCTTTACCCGGCTCTGCTCATCCTCCCCCTTGGATAACTCAACTCTACTCTCTGACCACAACATTCTCTCCTTCTCACTCACTAACCCTCGGCCAACACAGCCCAATCCTACCTATCACACATCCAGAAATCTACAGGCCATTAACCCTCAGGCACTCACAGACTCCCTCATCTCATCTCTGTCCCCAATCTCTTCAATCTCCTGTCCAGATCAGGCAGTAAATCACTACAATGACACTCTCAGAAGCTCCCTGGACCAAGTAGCGCCCCTCACCCTCAGAACCTCCAAACAGAGAACAAAACAGCCCTGGCTCACACCACAAACTCGATTCCTCCAGCGATGCTCTAGGAGTGCTGAACGTCTATGGAGGAAAACTCGCTCACCAGGAGACTTTATCCATTATAAATTCATGCTAAAAACCTACAACTCTGCCCTTCACCTTGCCAAACAGACCTACTTCACCACCCTGGTCTCTTCACTATCCAACAATCCAAAAAAACTCTTTGACACCTTTCACTCTCTCCTCAGTCCTAAAGTGCAGGCCCCCATCACTGACCTCTGTGCTGATGACCTGGCTTCCTACTTCATGGAGAAAATAGACAACATCCGCCAGGAAATCAGCTCTCAGCCTCCAAGCACTGCCACCCCCATTCTTCCCCACATCTCCTCCGGCTCACTCTCCACATTTGACCCAGTCACAGAAGAAGAAGTCTCCAGGCTCCTTTCTTCCTCTCGTCCCACCACATGCACTACTGACCCCATTCCCTACACACCTGCTCCAATCCCTCTCTCCAGTCGTCACCACTCATCTAACCAAAATCTTCAATCTCTCCCTCTCTTCTGGCATCTTCCCCTCCTCCTTCAAAACCTCGATCATTACTCCATTATTAATGAAAACCACTCTCGACCCAACCTGCACAAATAACTACAGACCAGTCTCCAATCTCCCCTTCATCTCTAAACTCTTGGAGCGCCTGGTCTATTCCCGCCTCACCCATTACCTCTCCGCTCACTCTCTTCTAGATCCATTACAGTCTGGTTTCCGCCCCCTTCACTCTACAGAAACTGCCCTCATCAAAGTGACCAATGACCTTCTGACAGCAAATCGTAATGGTAACCACTCTCTGCTTATTCTCCTTGATCTCTCTGCAGCTTTTGACACTGTTGACCATCAGCTCCTACTCTCTATGCTGCATTCCATTGGCATAAAGGACACGGCTCTCTCCTGGCTCTCCTCCTATCTTTCTGACCGCTCTTTCAGTGTATCTTTTGCTGGCTCCACTTCTTCCCCTCTTCCCCTCCCCTATTGGGATCCCTCATGGTTCAGTCCTTGGCCCCCTCCTATTCTCTCTCTACACGGCCCCGATTGGACAGACCATCAGCAGATTTGGCTTTCAGTACCATCTTTATGCTGATGACACACAACTATACACTTCAGCCCCTGACCTTACCCCTGCGGTATTAAAGAACACCAATGACTGTCTAGCTGCAGTTTCCAATATCATGTCCACTCTTTATTTGAAACTAAACCTTTCCAAAACTGAACTTCTTCTGCTCCCCCCATCCACTAACCTCCCTAAATCGGACATCTCTCTCTCAGTTTGCGGCACCACGATAACGCCTAGGCAGCAGGCTCGTTGTCTGGGTGTTATGTTTGACACCGATCTCTCCTTCTCCTCCCACACACAATGTCTCGTCCGCTCCTGTCGCTTACACCTGAAGAATATCTCTAGAGTCCGCCCCTTTCTCACCATGGAAACAACAAAAACCCTCACTGTGGCCCTAATCCATTCCGGCCTTGACTATTGCAATTCTCTATTAAGTGGCCTCCCCCTCACCAGACTTTCTCCTCTCCAGTCCATCCTTAATGCAGCAGCCAGGATCACCCACCTGGCCAATCGTTACTCAGATGCCTCTGCTCTCTGCCAGTCATTGCACTGGCTGCCCGTATACTACAGGATCAAATTCAAATTGCTTGTTCTCACCCACAAAGCTCTTCACAGTGCAGCACCCCCCTACCTCTCCTCCCTCATCTCTGTCTATCACCCCACCCGCTCTCTACGTTCCTCAAATGACCTTCGACTAACATCCGTACTAATCCGATCCTCCCACTCCCGACTCCAAGACTTCTCCAGAGCTGCACCAAAACTCTGGAATGCTTTACCCCAAGAAATCAGGACTATCCACAACTTGCATGGCTTCAGGCGATCCCTAAAAACGCATCTTTTTAAGGCGGCCTATCATACTCCCTAATAGAAGTCCATTGTACTGTAGACAGTGAATGGGCTATCCCTCTGGACATTACTCCTCTACAAACTCCACCAAACCAAAAAGGTCTACACAGATTGTATAATGACCATCCATGTAAGCTTAGTCCTATGCCCCACTTCCTCAAGATGCCTGGCCCATCAGTGCAATAAGCCCCTGTACCTTGTGCAACCTCTATCCCGCTTTAGATTGTAAGCTCTTTTGAGCAGGGTCACCTTCATTTCTTGCTTTATTTATTGTATTTTCTTTTTTACATTGATTCTATGCCTATTGTTTTGTATCCAATTATTGTACTATATTTGTTCTCTACTGTAATTACTAACTGTATATTTTCTGTACTCTAACCCTACATTGTAAAGCGCTGCGGAATATGTTGGCGCTATATAAATAAAGCATTATTATTATTATTATTATAATGTCATCATAATGGGTTACACAATTTCTCCTGAATATGGCAATACTGAACATGTGACTGCATAGTGCTGTTTGGCCACACTGCAGGGGTCGGGAGGGAAAGAGCGACATTTGATTTTTGGAGCACATATTTTCCTAAAATAGTTTTTGAAACTCATTTGCAGAGCCTCTAAGAGCTAGAACAAAAGACACCCCTCAAATGATCAACTGTTGACATCCCTCTGGGAGTTCATCTCTGGATGTAGTGATGATTTAGTATCTGAAAAACAAACCTATGGTGCCAAATACAGTGAATATTGTAAAATAAAAATTGCAAATAAGTCCTTGTCATGCCCAATACATTGTAGTGCCTGTACATTGTGCCCAGCTCATGGTTCTGAAACATGAGTCCCATAAATTAAGCTGGCTTCCTCACTACAGAAATCAAACATATGGATGGTAACTGTGGTTTAGGTACATTTTGGAGCTCAGAAGAGAGGATGGCATTTGAAGCGCACATTTCACAGGATTTCATTTCTGTTGCAGTAGACATAATGTTTTTTAGAACGTTTGTACTACCAGTATTGCGGTAGCCCCTATATTTCCATTAATAGATGACAAACTTGAGTAGAGACTTGTGTTTTTGTGAGTTGAAGTGAATGCTCTTTGGTGGTGATTTGGGAACAGTGCATTTGGGATTAGTCCACATTAATTCTGTGCTCTATGCTGATCTCTTACATCAGGGATTCCATCTACATCTTCGAAATACTTGATTCAGGTAAAATTTCTGATGGATCCATTCACCATAATGAGTGACAGAATGACTCCAGGCTTCACTTGACCTGTTTTCAGCAATGTCCTTCTATTCAAAGGTGAACACTAATGCTGATAACCACACTTTTGTGTATGCCTAAAACGACGTGTAAAAAGATGGACACCACTGGATCACAGGCCATACAGGAGTTCAAAGTGACTCCTTCTGTCTCATTACAGTGAAATGTCCATTGGGAATTTTTTCTGAATCAAGATTTTTCAGACATTTACACATAATCCCTGGTGCAAGCACTCAGTTCATAGAGCAGGGTAAATATCAGCCGCACCGTACTTCGATCTTTGGGAGGCAGAATGAACAAATCAACACCAGTTGAAGAATTTGCTTTATTTATTATCGCCTTGTGGAAAAGGTGATTAGGTGGCTTTGTTCCTCTGCTCAGTATGATTACAGCAATATCAGATTTATATTCAAGTGCAATCTCAATGACTTAGAATATCATCAAAAAGTTAATTTATTTCAGTAATTCATTACAGAGTGTTCTATTTCAAGTGTTTATTGCTGTTAATGTTGATGACTATGGCTTTCAGCCAATGAAAACCCAATGGTCACTATTTCAGAAAAATTTAAGTAGGGAGGATGAAGGGTCTGAGAGATTAAATATTACCTAAATAGGTATCAGAGGCTTCACCTTGTGTGGTTGTGAGAGTCACAACCACTATAAAAGCATATCACGGCATGATGCAGTCCCCAGAGTGGTGTATATAGAGTAGAGAGGATGAAGAGTTGAAAACTACGTTGTCAGATTACGCGAGACAATAAAGGGTGGATATCATGTTGATCTATTAGTCAACACATTTCAAGGCATCCTAGCCCCCTAGCCCCCTTCTCAGGAAAAATCAATATCATATTGCCATGTTTCAGGGCACTTCAGGGAGTCCTGAAATGCATTGACTAATAAATGAATATTATATTCCCCCTTTGATATTCAATGAAATATAGCAGCACGGTTTTTAACCCTTCATCCTCCCTACTTTAGTTTTCTGAGATAATGACCATTAGGTTTTCATCGGCTGTAAGCTATAATCATCAATATTTACAGAAATAAACACTTGAAATTGATCACTCTGTTTGTAATGACTCTATATAATATATGTGTTTCACTTTATGTATTGAATTACTGAAAAAAATAACTGATATTCTAATTCATTGAGATTCACCTGTATTTTTTTTTATTTATTTTGTTAAACTTATCACACATAAAATGTTTTTTTTTTTCAAAATAAAGGTTTTTGTGCACCACTTAGTTTTGAAAATTATAGTTTTTTTTCCTGCCTTCAGAGTCCATGTGAGGGTTTGTTTTCTGCAGGATGAGTTGGAGTTTTATTTGTACCTTTTTTGGGTTACATAATATTTTTTTAATTCTTTCTAATCCACGTTTTTGTGAGGCAGAATCAAGAAGAAACAGTAATTAAGGATTTTTTTTTACTCCATTCACCATGTCATAAAAGTGATAAGGTAGATTTATACTTTGGGTCAGTATGATTACAGCCATACCACATCTATGTTTTTTTTTATGCTTTGCTGTTTTTACACCATCAAAACTATATTATAGTAAAAAAATACTTTTTTGACTTACTAAGTTCTGAGAGGTATAGCTTTTTTACTTTTTTGCTGAACAAGGTATATGGTAGCTTGTTTTTTGCAAGACAAAATGAAGATTTCAGCGGTATACTATTTGTATTTAAATATATCTTTTTGATTGTACTTTATTCCACTTTTTTTGTCAGCTGTATGATAAAAATAGATAATTTTTGCCAATTTTTTAATTACTTTTTTTACTGTGTTCTGTGTAGGGATAAACTAATATTACCATTTTTATAGAGCTAGTTGTCATCGATGTGGCGATACCAAATATGTAAAGATTTTTTTTGCATAAATATAACTATAGGAATCTTTTTTGTTCTTTATTTTCTGCTTTTATTTATGTTTTACATTTTATTATTACTTTTTTTTTTTTTTTTTTTTACCTAAGGACATATGGGACTTTACCTTTTGCTGCTTTGGTTCCATTGACTTAGCTGGCATAAGGATTCACATGCAGTTTTTTCACAAATCTGCACAAAAACAGCATTAAAAATGCGATAAAAATTCATTGTGTGCACAGGGCCTTAACATTTTTGGTAATTGTTCATTAGTCCTGCACATTGACTTGTGGGATTTTACCCATTGATCCCCATAAAACAACTTCAACGCTGTTATGTTGGTTCAGTTTTTGGGCAACATTTCTATAGGATTAGGGTTAAGACAAGAATTTGGTTTATAACAACACAATGAAGGAGACTGAGTTGGCAACAGAATCCTCTTTATTCTGGCAATTGAGGAATCAATCTATGCCACAATTTAAGGTGTAACAGCAAAACCCGGTTTACTGAGATCAGAGTAATATTTGTAAGACATTCAAATTTGTTCATCATCTTCATTTTGTTAATAACTGTAAAAAAATATAGAGCTTATATAGTGTCAAAATTCACATTCTATTTATGGTAGTATATGGCTTTTGTTTTTATTGTTACATTTAGACTTGTGCATACACCATTCTACACCTATATTTTGTTACTTATTCAGGATAATAATATAAATATAGAATTCTGTGGTTGTGTGATGTGACATACGAGAATGTATCACAGGTAGTGAGGGAGGGGAGAAAGAGAGAAAAAGAATAATGTCACAAAGATTGCCTCCTGTGTTATCACTGAAAAAAGTAGAGAGCCTCTGGTCCTGTGCTAATGTAAGGCATTAGCAATGGTGGACTATCTGGACTGCAAGCCAGCAGAGGCCATAGCAATTGCTTATTCCTGAGAAAGGAGCATAGCAGGCTCCGAAACGCGTTGGAGAAGGAATAAAGAGCACCGTTATACCATCCCTTGGTTTGACCCTCTCATTTCAGCAGCGCGGATCGCCAAATACTTCGTCCTTTTTTGAATTTCAGTTGGGTACCGTTTACACGAGGAGTGTGGAATTTTTGGGATCTGGGGCTGTGTGATGACTTATTTTTTGCGTCTTGAGCTCACGTTTCTAATGATACCATTTTTGGGTGGATCCACTATTTTGATCGCCCGTTATTGTATTTTATAGCAATGTTGTGGAGACCAGAAAAACATAATTTTGGCGTTTGGATTTTTTTTCCATTACAGAGTTTATGGCTCTCATTAACGGATTTAATATGTTGATAGATCGGGCGATTCTGAGCACGGCGATGCCAAGCATGTGTTTTTTAAAAAAAAATTAATACTTTTATTGTGATTGGGGGAAAAGGGGGGTGAATTGAAGTTTTATGGTTTTTTTTTTTTTTTTACAGGTTTTTAAAAACTTTATTCTTTTATTGATTCTTATTTTTACATTGCCCCATAGAGAGGCACCCTGCTGCACAGTCCGATCACTTCTGCAGCTCATCTGTATCTCTCAGAATCGCGGGCTAGTTGTTCTTGGCAACGCCTTCCAACCACAACCCGGAAGTGCTCTGTGACAGCATCTGGGGTCTAGCCAGGACCCTGGCCTGTCACGTGAGTGCCAGAGATCCCGCGATACTATCGCGGGATCTCCAGTGCAGGAGGGGAACAGCGTGTTCACCGCCGTGGCGCCTTTAGATCCCGCTGTAAGAGATTGACGGCGGGATCCAAAGGGTTAACAGCACCGATTGGATCCCGGATCCAATCAGTGCTGTTAGCCCAACATCTCAGCTGATCATATCGGCTGAGATGTCGGCTGTTTGATGTGAACTCTACGCCGAAGCTCACATCAAACCCCCCTTACCGGCCCATGACGTTGTACAACGTCATAGGTCGGGAAGGGGTTAAACCAGTAGCCAAGGCAAAACCTCACCTGAGAGCACAAAGAACTACAAACCTATAACCCAAACACAACTGAGAATAATCAACACAGCACACAGGATCTAGAAGGTATAAAACTACTTCTCACTGATCACATGACATTGCTGAGGCAAAGGCTATTTACCACCCTCAGCCAAGAGAAGCAAATAACAAGGAGAGGTGAGTGGAGGGAACGTCTCATCATTTAGCTGAAGTAGCGGACATTGTGTATTTTAACTGCTGGCAACTGCTGGCACTAGGGTTCAAGCCCTGAACAGCATTATCGTAGGGAAAGACGGCATCCCATCTCCCAATAATATCAGAAGTAAACCTGCCGGAGCACAATACATGACCAGAGTAAGCATCTGCACTATCTCCACCCCACAGAGTTTACAACCCACCACTCATGGCCATTGAAGGGCCACAGGCGACCTGAAAGAGAGTCGGAGTGCCACAAGAAGTGAGAGAGACCCACTTAGGCATAGAGCCATCAGACCTGACAGTTAACAGTAGAGAATCTGTTTATAGAATAATTCATTTTTTGCCAATGTTGTTATGAAACCATTTGTAAGCAATTTTAATTCACTGGAAAATTCTTTTATTGAGACATATGAGGATTGGGGAAGAGTTATTCAAATTAATTACCTGTTTAAGTAAAATTCTCATATGCAGGCAAAGTTATAGCAAATGTTATCTTGCCCCAAAAAATGTTGCATACCACAATGCAGTAACTACACAAAATACCAACATGCAGAAAACCTGAACTGAGCAATTATAGCACAAAGCACAAGCCAATGTTAAGTGTCATGTAAATGTTTGCTACTAGTGATGAGCAAGTGTAATTGTTACTATTCGCAACACTCATTATTCGGTGAGTATCGCAGGTGCCTGTGAGTGATGTGTCGATTGCTATCGATCTGACGCAAATTGACAGCTCCCTTCAGTACACAATGGGAGCTGGCATCTCAGTGAGAGCCTCTTGAATGTTAGGGTCTCTCCGGGGGGACACAGCAAGGTGTTTTATGCAGTGAAAATAGAAAAAAGGCCTGCCTCCCGTCTTGTCCTGAAAAGACTTGTTTTAGGCTGGATGTGTGTGGGTGGAGCCAATACTAATTGACTAGCATTGGACTCGCTATTCAGACTGGTGTGCGAGTATTGAAAACTACTCATTACGAGTATAGCAAGTGCAAATAATTCACTACTCGATCATCAGTATTTGTTACATCTGAATCTTTCTGTATCTGTATCTTTCTCTAAAGCCAACAAATCCTAAAACATATGCATTAAAATGTTAAACAAATATGAAAAGTATAAAATTGTTAAAAATTGATTATTTTTTACTGGATGCTTTGAGATTGGATTCAATTTTTATCATGAAAACTTATATAAGCTAATAATTCAATTACAGTTTAGAGTGGTCATGACTGTTTGCAGGACCAATGGCAAAACTAAAAGATTTTTTAAGTCTTCCCAATAATTATATAATCTAAATTTTTCTCAAATTGTCTGTCTGTGTTAATACACTTGTTCACATTTGTATTGTAGGTAGTAGCAGTGATCATTAATCATAATACTAGCATTACTACTATTAGGTACCTTAAAGTTAATTTTATTTTTGGTTATTTCCTAATAATATATCATTGACAAAGATACCAAAGTTAGGTATATTTTTTTCCTTCCATCTAAAAATAAAGACTTTTCTTGAATCGTGACCTTCTTCGGAAACATTGCTGAATTTCGTGTTCACTTTGTTACCGTTCTACTCCAATGTGTTAAGGGACTTTATTTGTAAATAGTAATCTTCCTGTCAAGTAGTAATTTCTCACAATCCCCTTGAGTTTTCGACTCTGAAAGTCTTGCACATATCATTTTAGTACTTTTCTGTTTGGAAATATAAAACACTTTATTTCCTCGTATAGTGTTTTAAAGTTCCCAATCTCCTTTTTATACTCAAAGTATTTTATAAAAATGTCTTTGGTCTTGATATATCAGACTGTATTTTACAATTAAAAAATGAATTTTATTAAATCTAATATATTTGACCATGTATATATTTTTGCCAGCATCTTTTGTAATTAAGTTAAGAACATCCGTTAACCTCTATATGTATACTACCATGTGCTGAGCTTTGGGAAACGTAACTAAATCTCAAATAGAAAAGTGAATTATACACCCAACCAGCTAGGAATTGCCAGCTGTGAATGAAGTTAGCATTATTCTTTTTTAAAACCCATAAGAATCTCACACTTTGAAATGTATTTTGTGTTTCTATTACTATAGAAAGGGCTGAAAATAAATGAAATCATGCAACGCTACTCAATAGAGGATTGGCTGATTATGGTTTTTCTCCTACTGAATTTCTTAAGATTGTATATGTAATTGAGGGTTTTATACGTCGGCTCACTGAAAATTGGCATCGCATTACTTACCCCACATCAGGCTTTATTATTATTGTTACTATCAAGATACTTCTTTTAAAAAAAAACATTAGAATATACTCTGTCTCTTACACAAGACTTAATAGCACCACTGACAGCGTCATTTCTCTTGGAGCCATTACCTCCATGTCTTTATGAATATATTGCTACTATGGTTCAATTTGAAGGTAGTAACTAGTTTAAAGGAAACAGCTACAGGGAAGGGAAAAAATAAACTTTTCAATTATTATTTAATGATTTTATTTTTCTGTATTACACCCTTATGAGTTCAATGGTTGTGGTGTTTAAGATTCCTTAGGACCTTTTTCTGTTTATTGCTTACTGAAATAGGTCTAGATGTGATCTTCAGTTACCATGCATTTCCAATGAAACATCAAAAATTGAATTTAGCAGCCAGTCTATAGATGACATTTTGATTTAACTTAAGGAACATAATCTTGGTGTAAAAATACATCACTATTAGAAATGGCAGTTGAGATCTCATTTGGAGTAGTAAAGGTGCAATAAAAGCTGTTACAGTATATGGACTAGAGGTAGTCTGATTCTACAGATAAAGCTTTTAAGAAATGATACCCGTTTTGCTCAAAATCAGTTGTTGTGGAATAATGGGTCACTGTGGAAAGACTAAACTCTAGCCCCATATCTGGTGAGGTGTTACATCGCCTTAAATACAGGCAGACTCTGAGTATATACAGACTGAGTACCCACAGCCTAGAGGTGGAAACAGAGTGGCACTGATAGACGGATAAACAACAGGAGAACAAACAGTGTCAGCATTGTCAGCAGGGGACACTGGAGGATGATGAGCAGTTCATGCTATACTGCAATAAATTGTCATGCCAGCTTCAGACTCTGTTCACACTGGGAAGTCTGATGTGCAGCCTTAAGCCTCTTTGTTATTCTGGCTGAGTTAGAGCATCAGTGGTGGTTTGTGCACTGATTTTCAGCTTTGCAGGAGTTAACATTTTGATTAGTGTCAATTGAAGGTTGAGGCTGCTGGAACACCTTCACCCTTTAAGTATGGCTCAGAACATTCCTGGATGCTGACTATAGCATATGCGTGCCTTTTGCATTCAGGTCCTGTGTTGGATTTGCTGTAGAAACTCTAATCTTTGCTTTATGTCTGGTGAAGTATACCTTGTTGTTTTTTCATTCCCTATTGGTAGTTGTGTTCTCCCTACAAGCATATCATATTTTCCTTCATATCTTGTTTACTGTGTTGTGATGCTTACTTTATCCCTGTTTGTCTTTATCTGTGGGCTCAATTATGGTTCACCTCCTGGAGTTGGGGTTGGGGGTCTAGCTCAAGGCTGAACAGGAGAAAGGGACAGGACAAAGACTCAGGCCTCTCAATCATCAAGAGTACCCTTGAGAAGGAAAGTCAGAATTCCCCTAACCTCTGGGGCAGTTCAGGGGCTCAAGTTCCTTTCCTCCTTTTCTCCTATAAATACTCTGCAGTGAGGACCTCCCACTTCCAAAGACACTACATTCACATTACGAACTTCCTATTCATGGACAAGGAACGGAAAGTGCATCTTATTGGGGAAAGAGGAATCAACGATGGATATCGCTGCCTAATACGTCATCATATGTCATAAACTGAGAGGAAAGTAGGCAAAATTGTGCTCCCAACACCCCTTTCCTATAACCTCGATCCCCTCTGCTGTAAAACTTATTTTTCTTGCTTTGACAACACTAAATGTATGTTGGTTCTGCCAATAAAGCATATTTAAATTTGAATTTGAATAAAAAGTTATAAATTCATTATAATTATTAGTAGAACATACCATTTTCATAATTTAGCTGCAATATAAGTATCTGCATGTATCTTAAATAAAATTTCTATCCATGTGAAAAAGAAGTCTAAAGGGTAAACTTTTCTCCATGTGGAGAGTGGCATCACAGTAATGAGCAGACATAAAAGCCACAACTCTCCTCTGGGAAATAAAATATCCTGAAATACCCAGAGACATAGTATCTGCAAATTGAGATTCTAGTCTGGATTTAATTCAAAGTTATATAGCAAGGCTCGTTAAAGGGTCATTATTGACTTTTAAGATTGCTACATCCAATAGGTGATGCTAGAGTTCGCCTTTTTCCTCCCTGAAAATACAATTTGCATGTGAAAAAGAAGGATATTCAATGAAAAATTAGCTTTATTTAATAGATGTGGACATATTCATATGTGATCTTGTTTCTAAGGTCGACTTCACACCATGTTTTTTGTGATCCGGGCCAATCTGATGAGAACCAGATAGGCCTGGACCACATTTCAGCCCAATAGTTTGTCTATGGGGCCGGATGGAACTGGATGGCTATCTGCCATCTGGTTTCCATGTGTCCGGGTGAATCCGGGAGGACTCGGATTTTTCACCCGGACACAAAAATGCTGCATACACGATTTTTGTGTCCAGGGAGAAAAATCTCCCCAAACCGGATCCTCACGGATCCAGGGCAATCCCTAACATGGGAGCCTATGGGCCCGGATTGCCCTGGTCCGGGAGGATCTGGTAACCAGATACCTGCGGCCGCATGCTGCTGTTATTTCAGGACTGCGGCTAGGTCCCCGTGAACCGTGGTCCTGAATCATCAGCAGCTTCAGCTGCGTGCGACTGCTCATCGGACCAGAGGGCATATTAGCCCTCTGATTCTGTGAGTGATCCGGTCCGGGGCTGTCCGGTCCATAGCGGACAGCCCCGGATCTGATCACAACGTGGTGTGAAGCTTGCCTATCAATACACAGTAAAATGTTTCTCTCAGACCATTTGTTTCTGAAGCCCTCTATTATTTTGAAAAATATTTCAAACAAGTGGCAAATTGGCCCATCAAAGCCATACCAGCAAGTTCAATCTGAGAGCACATCACAAAGGAGCTAACCAGGAAAGATTGATTAAACATGTCAAATAGTTAGACAGGCTAAAACTAGAAATCACAGAAGAAAATTGGGTAAATGTATTACATCTTATATGTGGCACACATAGCTTACACAAATAATAACAAATCCAGTATAATATTTATGAATTAGAGATGGGCGAGTCCGAAAAGACTCGGAATCGCAAGACCCCAACGAGTCCGAGTCAAGGACTCGGGACTCGTTGCGAGTCCAGCGAGTCCAATGTTAATGAATAGGGACCCGAGTAATAGCGAATAATGACATTCACAACTCGCTGATGTGTCTCTGAAAGTGTGCGAGTCCAAACTCGCTGGTTTTTCTCTTATTTTGAGGCTTGTAGCCGATGATGCGAGGGAAGCGATTCTCCAGCACACACCATGCTTTAAGGAAACAGGAAGCGAGTCGCGCTGACAGGCGCACACACAGAGCAATCCATTCATCAGTGCAATCATGGCAGCAGGACGTGGCACGGTGAACACACTGCGTCTTATTGCACTTGTGGAGGCTCGTCCATTTCTATGGCTCCCTACAGATCCTGACTATGGGGATACGACCCAAATTAATACAGCCTGGAGAGAGATCGCCCAAGAGATGTTCCCTGCGTTCCATCGGAGTGACCATGAGGAACAGAGCAATCTAAGTAAGTTAAATGAGTTCACACGTTATATATTGCATTTACTGTATATATACTCGTGTATAAGCCGACCCGTGTATAAGCCGACCCCCCTATTTTTGCCCCGAAAAACTATGAAAGCATATTCACTGCCATCCTGGTATACAGCGGCTATCACTGGTAGACAGCCCCCCAGCAGAGTATACACCTCCCCCTGCAGAGTATACAGGCCCCCAGATGGGTATACATCCCCCCATATTGTGGTATACAGGCAGGGGCGGACTGGCCCAGGTGCCACGGGTCATGCGGCTGCAGGAGCATGAATAATCCGCATGTCCCTGAAGCAGCAGGCGGAAACGGAAGCTCCTGGGCGCGCGATGACTTCATCAGCACGCTGCTGCGTCCGGGAGTGAGCGTCTGTGAGTGGCGTGCCGCTGCGACTGTTAGCGAGCGGCTGTGAGGAGCGCGAGGCTGCGGCTGGGAGCGAGCCATAGGAGAATGCGGGAGCTGCGGTGACTGTGAGGCGGCGCCAGTCATCACCCCCCCCCCCCCCCCGTCCTCACCTGTGTCGGGCCGGTGAGGGAAGGTTGCGACCCAAACTGTAGGGTGCCAGTCAGTCCCTGTATACAGGGCCCTCAGTGTGTGTACAGGCCCCCCCAGCAGTGGGTATACAGGGCCCCCAGCAGTGGGTAGACAGTGGCCCAGTGGGTTTACAGGGCCCCCAGCAGTGGGAATACAGGGCCCCCATAGCAGGGTATACAGGACCCTGAATGTGTTATCATGCTCCACCGCATAGTTGCCTATATTTGGATGGGGTCACAACAGTACAATGATTTTAATGTCTGATCCTCCTGGCTCTTTCGGCCAAGGGGTTGGGTGTATATAAATACCACTAATGACCAGAGTCTGGTGCCCGCACTATTACATTCTCTATGCGTTGACATGTGTCCTGCCTCATTTGTGATTGTGGCCACGTGAGCTCAATGTCCGTAATGCTGTTGATGATGTTCCACACTGTCGTGTCACTGTGCCTTGTATACACATTACACACACAAAATGAATAAAATGTTATTGTTGATTTGTACACATACTTTTGTTGTTTCAAATATTACACATCTCTAAACCCGGTTTCAAATCATTTCACAGTTGACCATCTTAAAAAACGGTGGAGGAGCTGCCGGGACCAGCATAAGAAGCAGTACCGGCAGTACTCAGAGAGACAACCGGGAGCCGCTCCATTGCTCAACCACTACCACTTTTATGACCGGCTGTCCTTCCTTCACCCGGTGGCCCGTATGCCAAGGTATGTGTCTGCAGCACTGTTGTGTACATTTAGTATTATTTATTAATATATACATTAGGTTCCATTTCGGCTCTGTGGGTAGCAGAGTATACACGTGGCTCTGTGGGTAGCAGAGTATACAGGCGGGTCTGTGGGTAGCAGAGTATACAGGCGGGTCTGAGGTAGCAGAGTATACAGGCGGGTCTGAGGTAGCAGAGTATACAGGCGGGTCTGTGGGTAGCAGAGTATACGGGCGGGTCTGAGGTAGCAGAGTATAAAGACGGCTCTGTGGGTAGCAGAGTATACAGGCGGGTCTGTGGGTAGCAGAGTATACAGGCGGGTCTGAGGTAGCAGAGTATACAGGCGTCTCTGTGGGTAGCAGAGTATACAGGCGGGTCTGAGGTAGCAGAGTATAAAGACGGCTCTGTGGGTAGCAGAGTATACAGGCGGGTCTGTGGGTAGCAGAGTATACAGGCGGGTCTGAGGTAGCAGAGTATACAGGCGTCTCTGTGGGTAGCAGAGTATACAGGCGGGTCTGAGGTAGCAGAGTATACAGGCGGGTCTGTGGGTAGCAGAGTATACAGGCGGGTCTGAGGTAGCAGAGTATAAAGACGGCTCTGTGGGTAGCAGAGTATACAGGCGTCTCTGTGGGTAGCAGAGTATACAGGCGGGTCTGTGGGTAGCAGAGTATACAGGCGGGTCTGAGGTAGCAGAGTATACAGGCGGGTCTGAGGTAGCAGAGTATACAGGCGTCTCTGTGGGTAGCAGAGTATACAGGCGGGTCTGTGGGTAGCAGAGTATACAGGCGGGTCTGAGGTAGCAGAGTATACAGGCGTCTCTGTGGGTAGCAGAGTATACAGGCGGGTCTGAGGTAGCAGAGTATACAGGCGGGTCTGTGGGTAGCAGAGTATACAGGCGGGTCTGAGGTAGCAGAGTATAAAGACGGCTCTGTGGGTAGCAGAGTATACAGGCGGGTCTGTGGGTAGCAGAGTATACAGGCGGGTCTGTGGGTAGCAGAGTATACAGGCGGCTCAGTGGGTAGCAGAGTATATAGGTGATGAGAATAGGGTTAATAGATGGTGCTACAGTGTTGGGGCGTGCTAGAGGGAGCAGAGATCCGATTACTGCCATCATTACTGACCTTATTAAAGATAGCGGCCGCAGCTAAATGACATCATGGCAAAGGTAAACATGGGGTGTGGTTAGCTGCAGGAGGTTAGTGAGAGGTGTGGGTTGTTTGGCAGAGGGCGTGGTGAGCGCGGCTCCTGCGTCAGATACGCTGCGAGCGCGGAACCGCGGCACATCTCCAGGAGCAGAGGACGTGTCCGGTACGTCCGTAGCCCCCGGCCTCCCCGTTGTCCGCACACACAGCCCCGCTGTGACCTCTGCAGTGTCACAGGCCCCGGCGGGCGGCTGTCATCTCCTCCTGACACTGACCTCCTCCTGATTTGATTGTCTGTGTTGTCCCCCCCCGCTGTCAGCATCAGTGATCTGCTAAGACCTGTGGGTGCACAGACGGGGGAAGTACAAATGCCAGCATGCTGGGGCGGATTGGGCGCTGTGAGGGGCGCAGGTCTTGCTGTGAGCGGAGGGCGCGAGGCCGCTCGAGAAAACGCTATAGCGGCTGTGTGAGTTAAGCGTCTGCGGCTCGCGAAGGCGCATACGCGTCTCCGCTCGCAGTGACGCTAAGGAGTTTGGGATTCGGCTACAGTGCCGGAATTTCAAACTCCCGATTATATAAATAGATTATATATATATATATTGTATACCTTTCAACCCCTTCCCTGCTTTATATAGATGATATAAGCTAAAAGTTTTGTGAATTAAGTATGTCAAGTTAAAAGTGAAGTCAGGGGGACTTTTTTTTTTCATGTGAACCATTGGTGTTATTGATCGTCTAGATTAGATGGGATGGGGGGGGGGGGGTGTTAATCAGGGGGTGAAAAATTATGTATTAGTATGGAATTAGCAAAGAAAGTCACGTATTCCTTTATGTTATGTACAGTTGGTTATTCTTTCATAATAATAACAAATATCTGATTAATAATACACAGATACACAGAGTCTAAAAAGCGTGCAACTTAATGTTTGACCTATGTTTTTGTTTCCAAATGCAATGCATTCACCAAATTTTTTTTTACTTTACCCACAGAGAAGCTTACTACAGAGGGCGGCGTGCTGTTAACCCTCCACCGCCAAACAGAAGGCGGCGTGGAGAAAACCAACCACCACCACCACGGCCAGCGCCACCACCACCACCGCCGTCGCCGCCGCCACCACCACCACCAGCATCGCCGCCAGCAGCGCCAGGGCCAGCACCACCACCGCCGCCACCAGCGGCAGGCCCATCAACACCACCACCGCCGTCCCCGCCACCACCACCACCACCGCCACCAGCGGCAGGGTCCGCACCACCACCGCCCCCACCAGCGGCAGGGCCAGCACCACCACCGCCACCACCAGCGGCAGGGCCAGCACCACCACCGCCACCACCAGCGGCAGGGCCAGCACCACCACCGACGCCACCAGCGGCAGGCCCAGCTTATGGTCCGATCCCGGGGTCAGCACATTTAAGTGTGCAACAGAGTAATGCTGACTTTGCCCGCAGTATTATACCATTCATGGATAATATTCCATTTGACAGGCTACTGCGGGCAAGGTCAGCATTACAGATAGTGCTGGAAGCCTGTCAGCCAAATAACGACCCCGGTGATGTGTTCCAATATTTGGATGGGTGGAAAATAAACTCTAACAGGCTAGGCAGGCCCACAACACGGGACAGCCATGTCCCACCCCACAGGGCTTTGCCTCACTGCCAGTGGCCAGCTAACAGGGACCTACCACCGTTCCCTACACCTGTTCAGATGATCCACCCTGAAGGGTTCGGCCAGGCCATACGTGGGGCCCTTGACCTTTTGCAGGACGGACAGCCCACCTACCAGGACCTGTAGGGCTCCATTTGTTGTTGTTTTTGTTGTTACCTTAATTGTAAAAGGTAGTATTTTTGGGAATGTCCAAACAGTGCTGCCATTTTTTTTTTTTAAACACAGTTTTAAAAACCAGCTTTGTGTCTGTCTTTTTTCAAGGAATGAATGTGGAGTTTTTTTTGTGGTTGGGCTTCAAGTCATCATAATTATTATAATTATTTATTTATATAGCGCCCATAGGTTCCATGACGCTTTACATGAGGAAAAGGTAGAGAAGGACAAGTACAATAAACATAGACAATAAGGTCATACAGGTACAATAGTAGAGGACCCTGTACGCGTGGGCTCACATTCTACGAGGGGTGGGTGGGGATACAATAGGGTGGGGAAGGTGTCGGTCGTGGGGCGTGTAGCGGGGTCTCATGGCAGGTTGTAGGCCTGTCGGAAGAGGTGAGTCTTTATAAGTATCTTTAAGGTTCAGAGGGTAGGCGACTGACTGATGAGGTGGGGCAGGGAGTTCCATAGCATGGCGGATGACCGGGAGAAATCCTGTATGCGGTTGTGGGAAGAGGAGATGAGGGTGGACTGTAGGACAAGTTCTTGGGATGAACGCAGGTTGCGTGAGGGATGGTATCGGGAGATCATGTCGGAGATGTATGGTGGGGATAGGTTGTGTAAGGCTTTGAATGTCATGGTCAGTGTTTTAAAGTGAGCTCTCTGTGGGCCGGAGGGGCCAGTGAACGGCTTGGCAGAGGGGGTAGGCAGGGGAGTAGCGTGAGGACAGATGGATTAGTCGGGCAGCAGAGTTTAGTATAGATTGGAGAGTTGCAAGAGAGTTGGCAGGGAGACCTATGCGAAGGAGGTTGCAGTAGTCAAGGCGGGAGATGATGAGGGCATTTATGAGTGTTTCAGCAGTGTCAGGATTGAGGAACGACCGAATTGGTTAAATATTTTTGAGTTGGAGTCACAGGGACTTGGTTAGGGACTACAGGTGGGGCTTGAAGGAGAGGGAGGAGTCAAGGATTACCCCGAGACATTTGGCGTGGGGGACAGGGGAGAGAGCATCATTAGCAAGTACTTTACGGCCCGCATGGCGCATGAAGTCACCTTGGTTACTAAGTGTCAAATCATGACTCCACATACAACTGTTGCTGACAAACAGTGCCTGTGTTTGGGGGGTTACTTTATGCCTCGCTATGGCAACAAGACTATGGACACACATGTGAGAGGCTGGGACGTCTACATGCTACACATCGTGTCTACGCGTTTTGTATGGAGCGTACAGTGGGACCCTTCAACAGGCTCCAGCAGGATGATAGTCCAAGCAACGCCCACGATGCAGGCATAGGATTGGTGCCTGGAAAAATTAGCCCAAGGGGCTGTTTCCCATTTTTGGTATAAATGTAGGCCTAAGGGCCATAAAAAGCTTGTTAGCCAGGGTGTCTCCCAAAGCATGATAAGCTTGTTAGCCTGGGTGGCTCCAAAAATTAGCCCAAGGGGCTGTATCCCATTTTTGGTATAAATGTAGGCCTAAGGGCCATAAAAAGCTTGTTAGCCAGGGTGTCTCCCAAAGCATGATAAGCTTGTTAGCCTGGGTGGCTCCAAAAATTAGCCCAAGGGGCTGTATCCCATTTTTGGTATAAATGTAGGCCTAAGGGCCATAAAAAGCTTGTTAGCCAGGGTGTCTCCCAAAGCATGATAAGCTTGTTAGCCTGGGTGGCTCCAAAAATTAGCCCAAGGGGCTGTATCCCATTTTTGGTATAAATGTAGGCCTAAGGGCCATAAAAAGCTTGTTAGCCAGGGTGTCTCCCAAAGCATGATAAGCTTGTTAGCCTTTGTGGCTTAAAAAATTAGCCCAAAGGGCTTAATAAAGTCTATTTATAAATAAAGCAGGGCGCTTGGCCCATTGCATATTATTGCTTGGACTAGGAGCATAGAAGAAGCAAGGCCAACTATGCAGTCCTAGGCTTGGTGCCTCAAAAAATTAGCCCAAAGGGCTTAATAAAGTATTTTTTTACATAAAGCAGGGCGCTTGGCCCATAGCATATTATTGCTTGGACTGGGTGCCGAATGAAATCAACAGAGCTACGGGACTTGTCATTAATTCCTGTCAAAAATGGGCATATTGTTAACAGCGCAATATCCCAATCATATAAATTATGATTAGGTTAATCTAGGATTGTGTACTGTCGTCAGGAGGGCTTAGGAACTGTGATGATATCCAATCCTTGTTGAATTTAATTAGAGTGAGCCTGTCGGCATTTTCTGTGGTGAGGCGGGACCTTCTATCAGTGACTATACCCCCAGCGGCACTGAAAACACGCTCTGATGTCACACTAGCAGCTGGGCATGCCAGCACCTCCAAGGCATACAATGACAGCTCAGTCCAAGTGTGCAGCTTGGAAACCCAGTAATTAAAGGGTACAGAAGGGTCGGTTAGGAAGCTGGTACTGTCACTGAGATACTGCTGCACCATGTTGGACAATTGTTGACTCCTACTCAAGGTCACCGTAGGCAAATTACGTTCTTGATTGGAAGGTCTGTTGAACATCGCCCAGTTGGCGGACATCTTACCCCCACCTCTTCTTGTCATTGATGGCGTTTGTGTCCCAACCAAAGGCTGCTGTTGGAAAGAGCTGGTTCTTCGATGTATAGCGGATTCAGACGGTGATATTGCCAGCAAAATATCAAGAAGAACCCTCTTTACATGATCCATCGTTAAGCCCCTGGATGAGTGCGACAGCAGCGACTGAAATTTGTCTTTGTACCGTGGGTCCAAAAACGTTGACAACCAGTAGAGGTCGCTGTCATAGATGTGTATGACGCGTGGATCTTTGGAGACACATTGACACATTACTTCAGCCATGTGTGCTAAGCTGCAAAGACTCATCTCCTCGGTTACAACAGAATGAAGATCACTACGCGTCGTGGCCTCTAAATCGGTGTCCGCCTCCTCCTCTTCAGCCCACCCATGCTGTACCGACATAAACGTAGGGTTGGGAGTCCCATCAGGGTTCACATCAGTACCAGAGAAAAATAAATCTTCTTCATCATCACCCTCATCACCATCTTCCTGAACCAATGTAGCCTGCTGATATTGGCTAGGGTGGCTAGGATCAGCGATGTTCAATTCTGGCTCCATAGCCATCCGCTGTGCTCTCAAAGCATCTGTTTTGAGATTCAATAGGGATTCTTGGAGCAGGCAGAGCATGGGGATGGTGAGACTTATAATCGACTGATCCCCACTGACGAGTTTGGTACAGTATTCGAAGTTATCCAGCAACTCGCAAAGGTCAGCGATCCAGACCCACTCGAAAGTACTGATGTGTGTGGTATGACTTCCAGGTTGACGGGCATGTTGCAGCTGGAATTCCGCTATTGCCTTCTGCTGCTCATTAAACCTTGCCAGCATATGGAAGGTGGAGTTCCATCGCGTAGGCATGTCGCAAATTAGCCTGTGTTTCGGCAAGTTAAATTGGATTTGAAGGGCAGAAAGACTTGCAGCTGCTGTGGACGAATGTCTAAAGTGGGCGCAAATTCGCCTCACCTTATCCAGTAGCTCAGATAACTCTGGGTATATTTTGAGGAATTTCTGAACTACCAGGTTCAGGACATGAGCCATGCAAGGCACATGTACAAGTTTACCGTGCTTTATTGCCGCCACAAGGTTTGCACCATTATCGCTCACAACTAGACCTGGTTGTAGTTCCAGTGGGGCCAGCCACTCATCGGTCTGTTGCTTGAGACCTTTCCACAACTCTGTTGCAGTGTGACGTGTGTCACCTAGGCAGATAAGCTTCAGAAGAGCCTGTTGTCGCCTTGCAGAAGCAGTACTGCAAAGCTCCCAACTCGGACGTGATGGTGCTTGAGGCTCAGCAGTGGACAAGGAAGTGGCAGAAGCAGATTGGGCACTGGACATATATGAGGAGGCAGACACCCGGAATGATGTTGGGCCCGCTATTCGTGGAGTTGGAAGTATGTCAGATGGTACAGTTTTAGAAGTTGGGACACTCTCCACCAGGTTGATCCAGTGAGCCGTTAGTGAAATGTATCTGCCCTGTCCACAACTACTTGTCCACGTGTCCGTTGTTAGGTGGACTTTGGCGGTGACAGCATTTGTTAAAGCACGTTTTAAGTTGTTAACCACGTGCTGGTGTAAGGCGGGAACGGCACTACGTGAGAAAAAGTACCGGCTGGGTACAGAGTATCGTGGTGCTGCCTCAGCCATCAACTCCCGAAAAGACTCTGTACCCACAAGCCTAAACGGCAGCATTTCCACAGCTACAACTTGGCTATTTTCGCTGTCACTTTTTGGGAATATGGGTGTGTCGGTTGGAACTTCCGCTGTCTTTCATACAGCTGTGGCACAGACAACTGCACGTTTGGACCAGACTGACAAGAGGATTGACTACTGTCATGTCTGTCTTGTAAAGCACCTTGGGAGGAGTACGCTTGAGCAGGAGCTGAAGCCTGAACACTTGCTGGTGAAGGATGTATCTGAGGTGGCCTGGAAGTGTTTGGATCAGAAGGCACTGATTTTGAACCCTGATAGGGTGCCCACTGAATTGGGTGCTTAAGAGACATATGCTTGCGCATACTGCTGGTGCTCTGGTTTCCTTTTACCGTGCCTCTGCTAAGCCTTGCCTGGCACATCTTACAGATAACCATATTTGGTACTGTTGGGCTATCCTTAAAAAATTGCCACACACTGGCTGTTCGTCCTTTATTTTTAATTGGAGGAAGAGGAGGATGACTCTGTTCAACACCAACTGTGGACACATTTTGGGCAACTGTGTTTGCAGTTTGTGCAACAGTTGGCACAGTTTGTGCCACAGTTGACGCTATTTGGGCAACTGTTCTCACTGTTTGTGTTCTGGAGACAGTACGCCTTTGTGATTTTGCCAGTGGTACATAGCCACTTTCGTCCTCCTGGCTGCTCTCTTGGCTATGCAATTCAGCAATCCAGGTAGGATCTGTGGTGTCATCATCCACCCCTTCCAGTTCAAAGGATTCTGGATAAACTGACTGAGCAGGCTGGCCAGATGAGATGTGTGTCTCATCATCCTCATCATCATCCACCTCCTGAGATACTGTTTGCATTTCGTGAAAGTGTCTTTCCTCAGGACGCGCTACTTCCAAACTTTGGCCATGAGTAGACATTTCGTCTACTTCAAGTATCTCGTCAGGCAGTGACAAAGAAACCCCTTGATAAGAACCGAATAAGTCATCCGAGTGACCAAGGTCCATATCCAAATTTTCCTCTGGCTGCCGATGGGTTGAGGCAATATGACGACTTTGAGGATTGGATGGCGCTGCATTGTCTGTAGCGACACTAGAATGTCTTGCCACGGATGATTGCGTACTGCAAGAACCAGTGGTCGAGGGCGTCTGAGCCATCCAAGATGTTATCTTGTCATGCTCATCCGGCCTCAACACACGTTTTCTTTGAGTACTGGGATTTCTAGGTAGAAAAAAGGACGTTCTATCAATCCTAGGCTGTGTACTTGTACCAGTGCCTTCTTGGGCAAGACTGCTGCGGCCACGAGCTCGTCCCTGTCCCTTTGCAACATCCTTTTTGGTAATTGTTTTTTTTTGAGACATTGTAGACGAATGCACAGTCACCGAGTTGGAGTTAGGTGTTGCTGTATGCGTCACTTGCTGGCGGGGTAAGTGTGCGCTCTCACACTTGGCAGTGAAGACGCACACTACACTCCCTAAAAAAATTGGTTTGAAGTGCGCACAGCCACCGAGATGTGGTTAGGTTAGCTGAATGCGTCACTTGCTGGCGGGGTAAGTGTGCGCTCTCACACTTGGCAGTGAAGCCGCACACTACACTCCCTAAAAAAATTGGTTAGAAGTGCGCACAGCCACCGAGATGTGGTTAGGTTAGCTGAATGCGTCACTTGCTGGCGGGGTAAGTGTGCGCTCTCACACTTGGCAGTGAAGACGCACACTACACTCCCTAAAAAAATTGGTTAGAAGTGCGCACAGCCACCGAGATGTGGTTAGGTTAGCTGAATGCGTCACTTGCTGGCGGGGTAAGTGTGCGCTCTCACACTTGGCAGTGAAGCCGCACACTACACTCCCTAAAAAAATTGGTTAGAAGTGCGCACAGCCACCGAGATGTGGTTAGGTTAGCTGAATGCGTCACTTGCTGGCGGGGTACGTGTGCGCTCTCACACTTGGCAGTGAAGCCGCACACTACACTCCCTAAAAAAATTGGTTTGAAGTGCGCACAGCCACCGAGATGTGGTTAGGTTAGCTGAATGCGTCACTTGCTGGCGGGGTAAGTGTGCGCGCTCACACTTGGCAGTGAAGCCGCACACTACACTCCCTAAAAAAATTGGTTTGAAGTGCGCACAGCCACCGAGATGTGGTTAGGTTAGCTGAATGCGTCACTTGCTGGCGGGGTAAGTGTGCGCTCTCACACTTGGCAGTGAAGACGCACACTACACTCCCTAAAAAAATTGGTTTGAAGTGCGCACAGCCACCGAGATGTGGTTAGGTTAGCTGAATGCGTCACTTGCTGGCGGGGTAAGTGTGCGCGCTCACACTTGGCAGTGAAGCCGCACACTACACTCCCTAAAAAAATTGGTTTGAAGTGCGCACAGCCACCGAGATGTGGTTAGGTTAGCTGAATGCGTCACTTGCTGGCGGGGTAAGTGTGCGCTCTCACACTTGGCAGTGAAGACGCACACTACACTCCCTAAAAAAATTGGTTTGAAGTGCGCACAGCCACCGAGATGTGGTTAGGTTAGCTGAATGCGTCACTTGCTGGCGGGGTAAGTGTGCGCGCTCACACTTGGCAGTGAAGCCGCACACTACACTCCCTAAAAAAATTGGTTTGAAGTGCGCACAGCCACCGAGATGTGGTTAGGTTAGCTGAATGCGTCACTTGCTGGCGGGGTAAGTGTGCGCGCTCACACTTGGCAGTGAAGCCGCACACTACACTCCCTAAAAAAATTGGTTTGAAGTGCGCACAGCCACCGAGATGTGGTTAGGTTAGCTGAATGCGTCACTTGCTGGCGGGGTAAGTGTGCGCTCTCACACTTGGCAGTGAAGCCGCACACTACACTCCCTAAAAAAATTGGTTAGAAGTGCGCACAGCCACCGAGATGTGGTTAGGTTAGCTGAATGCGTCACTTGCTGGCGGGGTAAGTGTGCGCTCTCACACTTGGCAGTGAAGCCGCACACTACACTCCCTAAAAAAATTGGTTTGAAGTGCGCACAGCCACCGAGATGTGGTTAGGTTAGCTGAATGCGTCACTTGCTGGCGGGGTAAGTGTGCGCTCTCACACTTGGCAGTGAAGTCGCACACTACACTCCCTAAAAAAATTGGTTTGAAGTGCGCACAGCCACCGAGATGTGGTTAGGTTAGCTGAATGCGTCACTTGCTGGCGGGGTAAGTGTGCGCTCTCACACTTGGCAGTGAAGCCGCACACTACACTCCCTAAGGTGGAGTACGTGCTAGCAGCAACACACTGGTCTGCCACAGAAAAAATAACGCTCTATGGCTTATTAGGAACAAAAATCGATCTGGTGCAAAAACAAAAAGGAAACAGCACCTCAGCTAAGCCTCTGACTGCAGCTGTTAGCAAAGCTGAGTGAGTAAGCTAAGCTATGAGGTCCGTCCTGTGTGCACTCTAAGGCTTCTCCTTCCTTCCCTCCCTGCCTGCCTGCCTACACAGCACTACTCCGTCCTCCTCCTAGCTCTCAGAAGAGCTTTTTGGGTTAATATAAGGAATCTTCCCTACACTGACAATCCCTGATCTGCTCCAGCATATATCTCTCTCTCCCTATACTAGGTCAGATCGTCTCAGGAATGTGCCCAAAATGGCGGGGACAAGCCTTATATACTGCCTTGCCTGTCATAGATGACATAGGCATCACGATGGACAGCAGCCAATCATAGTCCTGACACAACCAACTTTGCTATGCCATTACTGACTATGATTGGCTATCTTCACAAGTTTTCTGACCTAACACGCACGCTGTGCTGACTCGCAACATAACAGATTCTGTATTCGAGAGTCCGACTCCCGAATACAGTATACAGGACTCGGAATCGTAGACTCGTAGGACTCGGAATCGTAGACTCGCTCAGACTCGCTGCTGACAGCGGGTATCTGTGACGAGTCAAGCTTATTGACATTGAATTCCATTGGACTCGTCACTGTGCGAGTCCAAGCTGGGAGATTCGCCGAGTAACGAGTCCTGCGAGTACCTTCAGAATCGCCGAGTCCCGAGTCCTAGCGAGTAGACTCGCCCATCCCTAATGACAATAAGAAGCATAATAAGGCTTAAACACATCATATACCAGACTTTGGCATAATTTCTGCCAGAAATTCTATAATTTGCTTCCATACTTACCACCTTTTACTACATGCATTTTTTTAAATAATCCCAACATTTTTATGCATTTTCTCCTGACTACACTAATACCCCATATTATGGTTGACAACTGCTTTTGAGGCCCAGTGCAAAGAACAGAAGTGATAGTATCGTATTATAGCGCATATTTTGCTGTTATGGTTCGCAGGTACAATATCACATTGGCAGAGCCCTTGAGGTATCAGTACAGCAGAACCCTCCATTATTGGCCACATTTTACAAACTACACCTTTCAATAACTTCATCTAGGGGTACACTGATCATATTGACACCACACATCTGTCAGAGAATTTTATACCATTGGGAGGTGAATAAAATAATTACATTTTTACAACAAAAATGTTGTTTTAGCCCATATTTTAGATTTTCACATGGAGGAATGGGTAAAATTGACACCAAAATTTGTCACACAATTTCTGCTGAATGAGGAAATATCCCATATTTGGCTATACATTACTGCTTAGCCATACAACGATAGTCGGGAGAGAAGGAGCGCCATTTTACCATTGGAGAATACATTTTCATCCAAACGTTTGCTGTATCCATATACAGAGCCCTTCAAGTGCCATAACAGCAGAATTCCCCCTCAAGAGACCCTGCTTTGGCTCCCTCTGCCCCTGCTTTGGAAATGAAGTCCCTCTGAGAATTTATCTACACGTATAGTAACAATTTTGAGTCATTAATATTTTTTTTTCAAACCTTTACATTTATTTTATGAATTTTTTAAATTTTTTATTAATTTTTCACTTTTTTACTTAGTCCTTCAATGGGATTTTAACTGCCCCTGCTTTGGAAATTGAGTCCCTCTGAGAATATTTCTACATGTAAAGTAACAATTTTGAGTCATTAATATTTTTTTTTTCGCTCCATCCTGCCCCCGCGCCACCATCCTGCCCTCCCGGCTCCATCCTGACCCTGCTTTGGAAATTAAGTCCCTCTGAGAATTTATCTACAGATATAGTAACATTTTTGAATCATTAATATATTTTTTTAAACTTTTAAATTTATTTTATGGATTTTTTTTTTTTTTTTTTAAATGTTTCACTTTTTTATTTATAAGAAACAAAAACAATGTTGCGCCAAACTGCTGATGTTTATGGCATGGGAGCGGTTAAATATATCTAGGGCTCACCTTCTCTAGTTGTGCTGACCGCACAACTAGTTTATGCACTGATTTGTTACCCCAAAGGGTTTCCACATCAGCCGGTGTGCTGCAAGCAGGGATGAGCGTGATTTCCAATATGCACACGCTGCTGATTCTTGTGCTTGTTCCAAAGAAGTGGTGATTGACGTCTGATGCGTCCTGGGTGCCCAGCTGCTGAATACCACGCTTCCCAATGGGAGGATACGTGTGCGTTTAAATAAAGATGTGGTATTAGATTAGCGCTACAAACCACTCCAGGCGATCGTTCTGTGTAAATTACCTTAAAGCTTTATTCAATCGATGTAGAATGCCCAGTCTCCACAACGCGTTTCGGCGCTAATTGCGCCTTTCTCAAGTGTCTCTTGACACTTGAGAAAGGCGCAATTAGCGCCGAAACGCGTTGTGGAGACTGGGCATTCTACATCGATTGAATAAAGCTTTAAGGTAATTTACACAGAACGATCGCCTGGAGTGGTTTGTAGCGCTAATCTAATACCACATCTTTATTTGAACGCTCACTTTGTTACTTAGTCCTTCAATGGGATTTTGACTCCATCCTGCCTCCCCGCCTCTATCCTGCCCCCCGACTCCATCCTGCCCCCCGGCTCCATCCTGCCCCCCCAACTCCATCCTGCTCACCTGCTTCCATCCTGCCCTCCCTGCCTCCATCTTGCCCCGCCTCCATCTTGCCCCCCGCCACCATCCTGCCCTGCCGGCTCCATCCCGCCCCCCCACCACCATACTGCCTCGCTCGCTCAATCCTGCCCCCCACCAACATCCTGCCACCCCACCACCATCTGGTCCCCCAGGCTCCATACTGCCCCCCCTGGCTCCATCCTGCCCCCCATCTCCATCCTTCCCCCCGGCTCCATCCTGCCCCTTCAGTTCCAACCTGCCCCTCGGCTCCATCCTGCCCCACGCCTCTATCCTGCCCCCGCCATCATCCTGCCCCCTGCCACCATCCTGCCCCGCCAGTTCCATCCTGCCCCCCCACCACCATCCTGCCCACCACCACCATCTGGCCCCCCAGGCTCCATCCTGCACCCCCAGCTCCATCCTGCCCCTCCATCTCCATCCAACCCCCATGCTCCATCCTGTCCCCCCGGCTCCATCCTGCCCCCCCGCCTCCATCCTGCCCCTGCCTCCATCCTGCCCCCCACCACCATTCTGCCCCGTCAATTACATCCTGCCCCCTGCCACCATCCTGGCCCGCTCGCTCCATCCTACCCCGATCACTCCATACTGCCCCCCAACCACCATCCTGCCCTCCCAGCTCCATCCTGCCCCCTGGCTCCATCCTGCCTCCCCGGCTCCATCCAGCCCCCCAGGCTCCATCCTGCATCTCCGCCTGCATCCTGCCTCCCCGGCCCCATCCTGCCCCTCCCGGCTCCATCCTGTCCCCCCCCTGGCTTCATTCTGCCCCCCCGGCTCCATCCTGCCCCTCTGGCTCCATCCTTCGCCCTTCCCCCGGCTCCATTCTGCTCCCCTAGGCTCCGTCCTGCCCCCCCCTGGATCCATCCTGCCCCCCTGGACAGAAGCATTGGGCCCAATGGGATTTAATGACAAAAATTATCTTACTGTATTTTTGTGGTTTTCTGCACTGTCCTTATGCTATTGTGCTTATTTATTACTTTTTGCTTATCTTGAGATTATCTGAATAATTTAGCATATTTGTGTTTTTATAAGATTTAGTTGCTACTGGTTTCTATGACTACTGCAGGTGCTTTATAGAGGCAGGATGCAGAATTATGGGATAGGTGGGGCCAGTTGAAGTGCCAGAAGGTGCGGAACAGTCTGTCGCTCCATACATCCAGTGCCTCCCTATGTGATTTTTAACCCACCATAAAAGTTTTGATGTGTAATAGACATGTATTGCCGCCCTTTCATCTTGTTTGCTGAATACTGGATTTCTCTTCCTCTGTGTTGGCTGGCACCTGAAGGCTAACAAGCAGCTGCATAGTCTGAGCCACCTGCTGATTATCTGAGATCCCAATTGGAAGTCCTCTGCTGCAGATCTGTAAGAGTAAGTGCCGAAGATCCCCCTTGTATGTTTATGGTTCATGATTTTTGCCTCTGTGACCTGGAACCGATCTGGCTTGCAATAAATTAAACTTAAGGCAGGGGTCCCCAACCTGTGGATTTGGAGTCAAATGTAGCTTGCAAGTCTATGATGTGTGGCTCATGACTGCCTTCCAGCTTGGTGCATAAGCACCAGGGGTAGCAAACAGCTATGAAGAGTCGGTCTCCAAATGGTTACTTTTGTTGGAAACCCCGCAATACTGACAGATATAAATGGGGGTAAACTAAGAACCTTTGGATCTGGGTATACTATCTCAGTGAGAGTATTGTGGAAAAGCTTTTACTGTCTGCTGTCATTATTCAGGTAATGGGGGCTCTGGGTTCCACTATTACAAGAGTACGAGAGCAGGATGTGGCTTCTGACCCACTTTCAGAGCTGATTGTGGCTCTCAAGGTCAGAAAAATTGGGGACTTGTGACCTATGGCGTCAAAGGAGGCGTCAAAAGACAACTTTTCTGGGGCTTTTAGGGCAAATAAAAATGCTCAGGTATGAATATAGTTCAAAGACAGAGCGGTAAAAGAGAAGAGGACACAGTCGAAGGTCAGAAGTCCAAAATTGTTATGGGTCAAGACAAAAGGGGCTAGGTAAACAAATACTCAAAGGCAAAGTCTGAGGTCAGACAGCAAGACATCAGAACACAAAAGCACAGGGCATGCACATCACCGAGCAGAGATATAACTGACAATGATGTGGCCACCATCAGTCAGTTATATAACCAGGCAATCACCCAGACCCAGAAGTGGTGTTGCCTGGAGGAAGCTCAGCAGGCTGGCCGGACTGGCTTCTTGGCAACCCTGAATAGCATGAGGATAGTCAGCATGTCCCAGTCCCTTATTGGGTGGCTGGTCATCCACACACAATACTGAAAACCCAACATGCCCCTGCCAACTATTGGGGTGTTAAAGGGGTATTCACATGTTATGAAATTCATATAATTATTGTCATGAATCCATTGCTTACTGAGTGTGAATTCATGACAGTAATTTTATTAATTTTATTACAAGAGAACACCCTTTTATTGGTTGCAGCAATCTTTCTTGCCTCATAATCTTTTAGAAGATATTTTTAAGTCATATATTAATAATCTACAGTTGGCATTGAGTACTAAATAAGAAGATTATTTTCTGCATCCTCAATATCTACTATGGATTACCATAACTCACATCTTAAGTTTCCTAAAATATTTTTGGAAATAAAGAAATATAAGCTTACCTATATACTCGAGTATAAACCGAGTTTTTCAGCACAATCTTTGTGCTGAAAAGTGCCCCCCTCGGCTTATACTCGAGTCATAGTGTACAGGCTCAGTGGGGGGCGGTGATCAGGCACTGGAGGAGGCGGGCGGAGGCTGCAGAAGGAGCAGGCCCTCTCATTAGTGCAATGCAATATGCACTGCATCCCCCTGTCCATCAGCGGCGGGGGAGCGGTGCATATTTCATTGCACTATGACGTCATCACTGCTGCACCAGTCACATGACGTCGTAAAAAGCAGGAAGAGCAGGAAGACCGGAGGACCGGAGGTCGTAGCGGTGACATAGTGATGGAGGGTAAGAATGAATAATTTATTATTTTATGGTGTGTGGCAGCATGGGTGCATATACTGATCACGGGAGGGCAAGTATACCAGTGATGGGGGGAATTCACCAGTGATGTAGGGTATATACCAGTTGTGGGGGGTCTACACCAGTGATGTGGGGTATATACCAGTGGTGGGGGGCATATACCAGTGATGGGAGCTAAATACCAGTGGTGGGGGTACATACCAGTGATGGGGGTATACACCAGTGATGGGGGGTGTATACCAGTGATGAGGAGTATATACCAGTGATGGGGGTATATACCATTGGTGGGGTGTATATACCAGTGATAGGGCCATATACTAGTGATGGGGGCACTATATACCAGTGATGAGGAGCAATTTACCAGGATGGGGGCCTGCTGCATTTCCCACCCTAGGCTTATACTCAAGTCAATAGGTTTCCCCAGTTTTTGCTGTAAAAAGAGGGGGCCTTGGCTTATACTCGGGTTGGCTTATACTCAAGTATATACGGGTACATATTTTGTGAATAAACTTACAACTATATATTTTGTGAAATAATAAAGAAAGGTCAAATGTTAAACCACGATACTCAATTAAAATAATTCTATGCTTCTAATTGCAAAATGCCACCTTCAATAATTCTTCTAGTTTCTATCAATTGTACTTTATGGATCAATGCAATTTAAAAGGCTTAGTCAGGTACAAACACATAGTATGAGTACCTAAGAAATGCCAGATTATCATTATTTTGGGACTTAATGAACAACAGAGAAGTTCAGTTCATTATGAAATATGCGGTTTAAATGTCTAATTAGTGATAGCAAAGACCAAAATGTCAAACCAGCTCATAACTTTTGTACATAATTAGAAACAGGACTTATAAGCAAAGTGTTCATTAATGTCAAATTTTTCTATGAATATATTTTAAGTTAATTTATAATTAAGTAAAGTCTAATTAATTGTTTGTTGAAGCTATATAGTATTCTCAGATCTGTGTATGCCAATTGCAGTTGTCAATTGCTAAATTTTGGGTTTTAATAACTGTGACATTGATATGGCTTAAAGGGTAACTACTATTACCGTATATACTCGTGTATAAGCCGAGTTTTTCAGCCAAAAATTAGGCTGAAAAGTCCCCCCCCTCGGCTTATACACGGGTCAATACGATAACTCAGGCTGGAGGAGGCGGGGGGAGGCTGCTGTATGAGCGGCCCATCAAGTGGGGCCGCTCATTAAATATGCACTGCTTCCCCCTGTCAATCAGCGGCAGGGGGAAGCAGTTCATATATGGCCCCCAAATGCTGGCACTCGCCCCCCTCCTTGTAAGGCCCCCACCCGGCTGCTTAAGTTACCATCCTTGCTCTTCTGCTCTGCGCCGGGCTCCATGCTCCGTCCTCGGCAGCATCTGGGGTCATGTGACCGGCCGGTCGCATGACGTCATCGCTACTGGCCGGGGACCCCGGGTGCAGCAGAGGACGGGACCGTGGAAGACCGGCGCGGATCAGAAGAGCAAGGATGGTAACTTAAGCAGCCGGGGTGGGGGGGATGCTTATAACGGAGGGGGACGAGTGCCAGCATTTGGGGGCACATATCACTGTTGGGGCCTGTATATACCTGTGGGGCTTCTGTATACCCCTCTGGGGCTGCTGTATACCCCTCTGGGGCTGCTGTATACCTATGGGGCTGCTGTATACAGCTCTGGGGCTGCTGTATACCTATGGGGCTGCTGTATACAGCTCTGGGGCTGCTGTATACCTATGGGGCTGCTGTATACAGCTCTGGGGCTGCTGTATACCTCTGGGGCTGCTGTATACCTATGGGGCTGCTGTATACCTATGGGGCTGCTGTATACAGCTCTGGGGCTGCTGTATACCCCTCTGGGGCTGCTGTATACACCTCTGGGGCGGTTGCTGTATATACCTCTGGGGAGGCTGCTGTATATACCTCTGGGGAGGCTGCTGTATATACCACTGGGGAGGCTGCTGTATACTACCACTGGGGAGGCTGCTGTATACTACCACTGGGGAGGCTGCTGTATATTACCACTGGGGAGGCTGCTGTATACTACCACTGGGGAGGCCTGTATACCACACTGCTGGGGGCTGTATACCTGTGCTGGGGTCCACCCTCGGCTTATACACGAGTCAATAGGTTTTCCCAGGTTTTGGGGGCAAAAGTAGGGGGGTCGGCTTATACACGGGTTGGCTTATACACGAGTATATACGGTAAGTAACTTTTCAGAAAAGCCTGAGATGTCTGTTTATATGACAAATAACACTATTTATGGCTATTATAATTTACATCCTGCATGTTCACCAGTTATCCCAATTTCATGCTATATCTTTTAATTTGCAATTGACTTTGACCTAGTGGGAGGACACTAGCTACCATATTTCCTGTAAAAATCACTGCTCATAGAGAGCATTGCTGGTCTTTATTCCGTAGTTTGCACATAGAAGCACCAGCAGTGTTGAGGAAATGATATAGTAGCACTAAGCTGAAAAAACGTGAATCCAACCTGAGTGTAAAGTAAAAACTAAAACTCATCAGAATGATCAGCATCATTCTGTGTCTAGATCTGCTTGTTTTCTTACTCTGCTCCTCACTAATCATCTCAATCTTATTTCTGTACAGCCTATCGGCGTGGTTTAAGTCGAGGCAACACTGCAGATGCTATTTTGGGGTGATCTACTCTATAATTGCCGTAGGCAAAATCGTGTCGGACCCCGAAATCGCCGTGGCTTTGTCACTACGTGACGTCACCACGAGCGAAGCATTGGCCGCGTAGCGGCCAATGCGAGTCGTTAGCCTGCGCGAGCAATTGCCGCGAGGCCATTGCGAGTCGCTGGCTGAGTGCGAGCAATGGCCGCGAAGCGGCCATTGCGAGTCGCTGGCCGAAAATAGAACCAGAGGCTCGGCCACAAAGTTAGCGATTTACCGCTCATGTAGCGCGAGTCGCTGCCTGAGCGGTAAATCGCTAACTTTGTGGCCGAGCCTCTGGTTCGATTTTTGGCCAGCGACTCGCAATGCCCTCTTCGCGGCCATTGCGAGCACTCAGCCCCAATAAGTATTGAACCCCCCCAATAAGTATTGAACCCCCCCAAATAAGTATTGAACACCCCCAAAAAGTATTGAACCCCCCCAATAAGTATTGAACCCCCCCAAAAAAAGTATTGAACCCCCCCCCAATAAGTATTGAACCCCCCCAATAAGTATTGAACCCCCCCAATAAGTATTGAACCCCCCAAAAAGTATTGAACCCCCCCAATAAGTATTGAACCCCCATAAAGTATTGAACCCCCCCCCAATAAGTATTGAACCCCCCCAAAAATTATTGACCCCCCCCCCAATAAGTATTGAACCCCCCCAAAAAGTATTGAACCCCCCCCAATAAGTATTGAACCCCCCAATAAGTATTGAACCCCCCCAATAAGTATTGAACCCCCCCAAAAAGTATTGGACCCCCCAAAAGTATTCAACCCCCCCCCCCAATAAGTATTGAACCCCCCCAAAAAGTATTGAACCCCCCAATAAGTATTGAACCCCCCCAAAAAGTATTGAACCCCCCCAATAAGTATTGAACCCCCCAAAAAGTATTGAACCCCCCAATAAGTATTGAACCCCCCCCAATAAGTATTGAACCCCCCCAAAAAGTATTGAACCCCCCAAAAGTATTCAAACCCCCCCAATAAGTATTGAACCCCCCCAAAAAGTATTGAACCCCCCAATAAGTATTGAACCCCCCCAATAAGTATTGAACCCCCCCAAAAAGTATTGAACCCCCCCCAATAAGTATTGAACCCCCCCAATAAGTATTGAACACCCCCAAAAAGTATTGAACCCCCCAAAAAGTATTGAACCCCCCAATAAGTATTGAACCCCCCCAATAAGTATTGAACCCCCCAAAAAGTATTGAACCCCCCCAATAAGTATTGAACCCCCCAATAAGTATTGAACCCCCCAAAAAGTATTGAACCCCCCCAATAAGTATTGAACCCCCCAAAAAGTATTGAACCCCCCCAATAAGTATTGAACCCCCCAAAAAGTATTGAACCCCCCCAATAAGTATTGCACACCCCCCAAAAAGTATTCAACCCCCCCCAAAAAATTATTGAACACCCCCCAAAAAGTCCTCACACCAGCTATAACATACTATAATCAAATTAATGCACGTTCTAGAATCCCGATGCATTTGCATCGGGCTCACAGCTAGTTTTGAATAATTGGAGAGTGTCAGATTTAGAGATAAATCGATACTTTGAAATCCAAAACCCCCACCTGAGGAAGACGTTTTGCAGAAAAATCGGAGATTTGGGATTTATTCGGTAATTGTACGGATGACAAAAACCATTAGTGCATTTGCACTAATGCTCCTGTTATACATTTTCACATTGACAGTGTCAGAATAGCAAGCAGGAGGTTTCAGGGTCTCAGGTCAAATAACTTACCTGAGATAAGCGCAGATCTCTACTTTCTTTCTTTCCTGCACTTACTGTGGGTGGTCTGGTCTGGCGGCGAATCAGCACCCAAAGAGTAAATGTCACTTTTTGCACACAAGGGCTTGTGTTATTGGCTGGGTATGTCCCATGTCCTTGCCGTGTAAGAAACGGCCATTTCAACTCATCGACATTATCTCACTATTGGAGCTCAGTGAGAGTTTTGCTGCTTCAATGCTGACACTGCTACTACTGTGCGCTATTTAAATAGATAGATAGTGATTCTATTTCTTTATAGATACAGAGATAGTGGGTTTAGTAACTCCTTCAAAAAACAGCCCTTTTTAGGGCTTAGTACCAGTATTTTGGCAAATCACCTGTGGTACAGTGGTGCATGTGTGATCATTCGCACCAATCTTGTGCTGAAAACCATTTTGTGCCACACCTGGCAACATCCAGGTACCCACACTTTTTTTTGCCTTGTACCAGTGTTTGGCAAATCCCCTGTAGTACAGTGGTGCTTCTGAGATCATCTGCACCAATCCTGTGCTAAAAACCATTTTGTGGCACATCTGGCAACATCCAAGGTATCCAAACTTTTTGCCTAGTAGCACTGTTTGCCAAATCTCTTGTGGTACAGTTGTGCTTTCGTGATCATCTGCACCAATCCTGTGCTGAAAACCATTTTGTACCACATCTGGCATCTTCCACGTACCCACACTTTATTTGACTTGTACCAGTGCTTGGCAAATCTGGTTTGCTTGATGCACATCCCCAGATTTTTTGGGCAACTGACTTGCAAATCTGTTACCATCAAATATAAGTGGTAAAAGCCGTGGTTGTGGTGTGAAGGTGTATAGTAGTGGAGGTAAGTGGAAAATGCTTTGTGTCCATGTGGTATGTAGTAAAGTATCTAAAAGTTCTGCTCAACAAATTCCGGCTTCTAGGAAAAGAAAAAGTGAATGTCTTTTAGTGGACAGTCTGGTATCATACCTTTACTAGGAAGCAGCACATCGTTATAAGTTGCAGATGAGGCCCAGAAAGAGCAGGTACTACAATCTATATCAAGAGCTCCATCAAGTGGCCTCTCCTCCTCCTCAACTTCAACAGCACACACAGTGCAGTCCTCACAGGTGTCACCCTAATCACACTTGTTTCCTCACGTGTCACAAATCTCCAGCCACCCTATTGACTGTGGGTCAACATGAATGGCTGAATCTGCATAGCTGTTCATGCATACTATAGCCTCAGAATCCGAGGCCAGCTAGAAAGATTTACTGAGTCAAGAGGAGGAAGTGATGTGCACAGATGCACACCATATTGTGATGTGCTTAGATCCAGGGCCGGATGAAGGAGGTTCAGAGCATAATGTTGACCCTCATTATCAAACTTTAACTTCTGTTGTTGGAGACAATGAGGCTGTTGATGGTGACACTCAAATTCCTGAGGTGAACATCTACTTGACTTTGCGCTCAGGGCAGGAAGAGGTTGCTTGTGATGGCGAGGAGTATGACGGAAAAGAGGATGATGATGAGGTTCTAAATCCCACTTACTGTCAACCCACAGGCATGGAGTTGATGAGCTCAGCAGAGGGGGTGGAATAGGAGGATGATGAAGCTGACAAGGTTAGGTTGTGGCTTCCTGTAAGTGAGACGGAGTTCTGCAAGCACATCAACCACTGTGTCCTCACTCACAACTCTGTACAGAATCCATGGTGGCTCTGCAGTTATCATTGGCCCTCAGCCTTGCCCAGCTTGGCCCTTTTTACAAATTGCGAAGTTTAATCCAGCTCATAGTATCTGTCAAATAGTTAAACAAAATCTGAGTACAAGCAAAAAAAATCAATAATTTAACTACTTCATGCATGATCATAATCCGAAGAAAAAAGCGGCACTCACCGGTTTCTTTGTGTTCTTTTTATTCACCTATATCCAGGAGGACAGTATGTGCAGGGAGGAGGTGGAGGAGAAAGACGATGGCACCGTTTCTCGGGAATTCCTCTTCTACGGGTCTGGAGCACTGTGAGATATCAAGAGTACCACCTCTTCATGAAGGCAAAATAATCTCTCTGCCTGCACCTACTTCAGATTTCAGAAGTTTGTGTAGTACATCCTACTCCACCCTGTCTCAGAACAGCAGCCAGCCCTTGGTCCGGCAGATGTGGTCAAGTACAAGACTAATTCTTCCTACCCATGCCAAGACTAAGAGCTTAAATTTCACCATCTCCAGGCTGTTGGTTGTGGAAATGCTGTCTTTCCATCTGGTAGATATAAAGGGTTTTTGAAAGCGCATGGCTGTCGACTTCCACCCAGAATCAGATGCCCAGTCGCCACTACTTCAGAAAGAAAGCTGTGCTTGCATGCCAACAGCATGTCGCAGACAACATCACTCTTTCCTTGAGACACTCTGTGTGCAATAGGGTGCATTTCACCACAGACACCTGAGTAAGTAAGCATGGCGAGGTGAGTTACATGTCGCTCACTTGGCGCTGGGTGTCTCTGGTGGCTGCGGGGGAAGGGGATGCTGTACAAGTCTTGCCATCCCCATGGACTGTAACTAAACCCTTTGTATGTTACACTCCCTCCCTCCATAATGTGACACGCATTCCAACTGCAGAAGAAATCCATCACACCTCCTTACTACGCTGCCAGCAGGGCTCAACGTTTAAGAATGTGTTAACATTGAAATGCCTGGGAAATGTGTGAGTCACACATCTGAGGAGTTGTGGTCAGCTTTGCAGACTAAGTTTGATTAATGGCTGTCTCCAATGAACATGCACCCAGGGAAGGCTGTGTGCAACAACGCTGCAAACCTGGGTGCGCCCCTTACCCAGTGCAAGGTAACGCATGTGCTTTGCAAGGCTCACATCCTGAACCTGGCATTCTAGAAGTTTCTAGCTTACTATCCCGGTCTAGATGGGCTGCTGCAGAGAGAACGGTTTATGTGTGCTCACTTTCACCATTCACATCCCGTGGCTTACTTTCACCATTCACATGCCATGGATTTGCATCGCTACAGAAGTCAAGGCCTGCTGGTTAACCGCCTGATATGTGATGTGCCAACATGGTGCAATTCCACTCAGCACATGTTGCAGTGACTGTGGTAGCAAGGAACGAGCCCTGGTGCAGTATGTCATGAGGTATAGCCTGGGCCAATGGAAACCTGAGGTGGAAAAAATTACGCTGCTGGAGTGATCAAATATCAAGGGACTCTGCACCCTTCTGCACAGTTTTGAAATGGTGACTAAGATGTTTAATGCTGATAATGCCATTGTCAGCATGACTATTCTGGTCATCTATAGTACATGCTGCAGCCCACTTTGAACAGCATCCAGACAGGTGTTGGTTCAAGAGGAAGAGGAGGAAGTAGAAGATGAGGCATATGCAGAAGGGATAACAAGATTGGAAAGGTCCGACAGTCGTCGGCACAGATGCAGGTGGCATGGGAGGGTGGAGGAGAGGGATCAACAAGGTCTTATGGTAGCATCCAAACAATTGATAAAGGTGCAGGAGGTGAGAATTAAAAAGTGGAGGATGAGGCGATGTTCATGGAAGACTCAGCAGATGAGGGAGATTTTGGTTACATTTTTGTTGTGCAATGTTGTTGGCAGGAGAGGGATGAGGAAGGATGTGGGCATGTTACCACCAACATGCCCTCCGCCAACAACATGACGAGGACTTGGGCCTCATTGATGCGCAAGACACGTAAGTGTTTTATTTGCTGTTCTTTTCTGCAGCATGATCCATGGATTGTTAGGATACGAAGTTATAACCACTACTTGATTGCAACATTGTAAGATCCCCAGTACAAAAGTAAATTTACTTAAATGCTTCCCGCCATGGAAAGGGACGTACTCATGCAAGAGTATCAAAAGAAGCTTTTAGACAATCTGAGTACATCTATTTTCAATAAACCAGTGGCGGACATAGTGCACATCGCAGTTCTACACTTCCAACCCAGGGAACGTCAAGTCATCATCATAGAAACATTACCAGCAGCAGTGTATCAGTTGCCAGCAATTTCTGGAAGTCATTTGACCATTTTTTAGACCATCCTTTGCAATGCTAGAAGAAAGGACAAGTGTGACACATAGTCAATGCCTAGAGAGGACGGTGCAGGAGTACAACTCAATATCGATGCCATGGCTGTGGAACTGGACCCTTGTGCAGTTTGGGATTCAAAAATGAAAACGTGGCCTGAGCTCAAGATTCATGCCTTAAAGATTTTGTCATGCCTGGCAGTCAGCGTTCTCTCAGAATGTGTTTTTAGCGCTGCCAGTGGAGTCCTGACGGATAAGTGCATACGGCTGTCTACTGAGAGTGTAGATTGCCTAATGTTTATCAAAATGAACAAGTCATGGATCTCCAAGGACTTTTCCACTCCAGTGTCAGAATAGGGAGACAATGCACTGGTGTACTTTTCTGTGTGCTACATTAAGCTCCACATTACAATATTTAAACTCTGGGGCAATTGTTGCCACTTTAGTGGTGGCTATGCCTAATTTGTGAAATAGTGAGGACTCCTGTTAGGGTCTCTCTGCTGTGTGCTGCATTCCTCAAGCAGGGCTCTCAGAGTACAATGCCTGCTCCTGACTCTTGTGTACAACTAACTAAATACTTAACCTTGAAAGGCTGGGCCCAGGCCTCAAGCACTGCTGCCATTGTGGCCCAATACATAATGTTTAAATTTATACATATGACTTTGCTGTGGTATGACCCTAATTTTTGGAAAAGTGGGGACTCTTGTTAGGGTCTCTTTTTTGTGTTGTGCATTGCTTGACCATGGCTCTCTGAGCGCTATACCTACTCCTGACTCTTGTGAACAACTTCCTAAATACTCAACCTTGAAATGCTTGGCCCAGTTCTCCATCCTTGCTGCTATTGTGTCCCAATACATAATGTTTCAATGCATACATATGACGTTTGTTAGGATTTGTTTGCTGTGTGCTGCATTCCATTAGCAGTGCTCTCTGAGCACAATACATACTATTGAGCTTCTGCACCCCTTCCTAAAGAAACAACCTTCAAATGCTGGGCCCAGGCCTCCAACCTTGCTGCTATTGTGGCCCAATACAAAATCTATAAGATGGATATCACTTTACTGTGGTCTGACACAACATTTAGAAAAATTGGCATCTCTTGTTAGGGTCTATTTGCTGTGTGGTGCATTTCCTTCAGCAGGGCTCTCTTAGGCTAGGGACACATTAAGGTTTTCAGCGCTGCCCGGGTGGTTAGCACTGACACATAGGTTGCGGCAGCATAAACGCGGTGCTACTGCCATGGTAGTGCCGCATTAACACTACCTTACTAACCTATGAGGCCCAAGCCCCCCTAACGTGGCTTCCACGCCGGCATCTCTATCAAATCTCACAGTATTACCTAACACGAGAAAAGACGCTTTCGGCGAAACACCACGAGATTTCCATCTGATGACAGTGTCGGAGCCTCATTAGGGGCGGGGCCTCCATAGGTTAGTATAGGCAGCGTTATCACTGCTCTACCATGGCAGTAGCACCGCATTTATGCTGCTAAAAAGTAAAGGTACCATCACACCCCGCAATCTCGCCTGGAAATCACAGTATTACCTAACACGAGAAAAGACGCTTTCGGCACGTTTTTCTTTGCATTAGTAAACACCACGAGATTTCCATCTGATGACAGTGTCGGAGCCTCATTAGGGGCGGGGCCTCCATAAGTTAGTATAGGCAGCGCTATCACTGCTCTACCATGGCGGTAGCACCGCATTTATGCTGCTAAAAACTAAAGGTGCCATCACACCACGCAATCTCGCCTGGAAATCTGAAAGGTGATGTGTCGCCCTGTTGAAATCGCCGTGAAATTGCTTCACGGTTGCGGCGTGTGATTGGAAGATTTCGTGGCGATGAATCGCCCATCGGCCGTCGCCTGATTCCTGAACAGTGCTCAGCAATCAGGCGCAATCGGCAAGGCGATATTTTCATGTTTTGACGTGTGACAGAGCGACAGTGATGGAAAGAGCTCTTTCTGTGATTTCCCGTAGGCGTGCCTCAGCTAGCGTTGACGCATGCATTTCCCATAGGCTTCCATGTTAAAAAAGCGCATGTGATTTTGCAAACGCCCCCAAAAACTTTGCTTACCACGTTTTTGGGTGCTTTAGCAAAAATGCATAGCGTTGAAAGTGTTGCACTTTGACCATGTATTTTTTGCATAGAAACCTATTGAAGTGTTAACGCTACCGTTTTCCACAATTTGGAATTGTGAAACCGCTAGCTTTTAGCGCATCCAAGGCTCAAGTGTGACCCTAGCCTAAGAGACTATTTATAATCTAGGTAGATTTTTGTCCCTTTTCCTGGTGTGTTGCACTAACATGAGTAGTTTGGCAGTTTTTGGACATCTTTGAAGGTGTTTTCTATGTGTATCAAAATGCCTGACTTTCATTTCATTGGGGTTTGGAAGGTTTGGCAAAGAATTCGGCAAATCAAACCGAATCCAAATTTTCAGGTTTTTGCTCATCCGCTGGCTGAATACCTATGCTGCACAAGTGTGCTGGGAGATGGCTTTTACACTTTTTTGATAAAAAAAAAATAATATGTTAATACTCTATAGATATGTTATTGGCTGATGAGAATAAAAATAATTAAATTAAATAAAACAAACATACAGTGTACATCCTGTAATTTCATACTTCTATCAATTGTTATTTTGATACTCAGTTACCAGAAACTGTTCATGTAATATTAAAAAAATTACCAACTAAAATGGAAAATTAATTTTAATTTTACATTATGTAACTAGTAGAAAGACTAAATCTTACATTTATTTTTACTGTTGATATATATTTTTTTAAAATGCTCTGCCTAATAATAATTTTGAAATAAAGCCACACTGGCCATGGAAAAAAAATATGCAAAACTCACATTGATAGCCAAAAAAAAAAATATGTAACAGCTGTTAAACTAACTTTCTAAAGTGACTCAAGTGTGTCTGGTTCTTAACTACACTGTTTACAGAATTATTAGGCAAGTTGTATTTTAGAGGATTATTTTTATTATTGATCAACAACTATGTTCTCAATCAACCCAAAAGACTCATAAATATCAAAGCTTAATATTTTTGGAAGTTGGGTGTTTTTTTTAGATTTGGCTATCTTAGGAGGATATCTGTTTGTGCAGGTAACTATTACTGTGCAGAATTATTAGGCAACTTAATAAAAACCAAATATATTCCCATCTCACTTGTTTATTTTCACCAGATAAACCAATATAACTGCATAAAATTTAGAAAAAAAACCATTTCTGACATGCAAAAACATGACCCAAAAAAATTAGTGACCAATATAGCCACCTTTCTTTATCATGCAAAAGAAAAAACAAAGGTTGCGCCACGCTGCATTGGGGAATCTAGATTAAGCGATATTCAGGATTTTCACTCACCTTTACTAGTTGTGCCGTATCCGCACAACTAGATTGTGGTCATGTGGTGAGTGAAGGTCCACATTCACTGATCTTCTGATCTTTGGTGTTCCCCTTCAACGTTTTTAATATAAGATTCCTGCTAGATTCCCTAGCTGGCTCGCGTGAAGGATCACGTGCCAATTTTAAAGATGGATAAATGTAGCCAGGTCCTGCTCTGGAGCAGCTCACAACACCACGCTCCCCGAAGGGAGATTGTAGATAAGCCGATGAATAAATGTGGTATAATAATAGTAAGCGCTGAGAGCTAAAACAGGATACACAATGCTCTTAAATATATTACCTTTGAGTTTTACTCATTCAACAAATAAAAGCCCTCCTGCCACAATGCGTTTCGATGCTGACTGCGTCTTCCTCCACTTGAGGAAGACGCAGTCAGCGTCGAAACGCATTGTGGCAGGAGGGCTTTTATTTGTTGAATGAATAAAACTCAAAGGTAATATATTTAAGAGCATTGTGTATCCTGTTTTAGCTCTCAGCGCTTACTATTATTATACCACATTTATTCATCGGCTTACCTTTCTTTATGACACTCAACAGCCTTCCAACCATATATTCTGTGAAATGCTTGATCTGTTTACGATCAACATAGCGTGCAGCAGCCACCACAGCCCCTAGGCACTGTTCCGAGAGGTGAACTATTTTCCCTCACTGTAGATCTCACATTTTAGGAGGGACCTCAGGTTCTCTATAGGGTTCAGATCAGGTAAACAAGGGGGCCATGTCATTATTTTTTCTTCTTTTACACCTTTACTAGCCAGCCACGCTGTGGAGTAGTTGGATGCATGTGATGGATCGTTGTCCTGCATGAGAATCATGTTTTTCTTGAACGATAGCTACTTCTTCCTGTGCCACTACTTGAAGAAGTTGTCTTCCAGAAATTGGCAGTAGGTCTGGGAGTTGGGCTTCACTCCATCCTCAACCCGAAAAGGTCCCACAAGTTCATCTTTGATGATACCAGCCCATACCAATACCCCACCTCTACCTTGCTGACATCTGATTTGGAGTGGAGCTCTCTGCCCTTTACTGATCCAGCCCATCCATCTGGCCCATCAAGAGTCACTCTCATTTCATCAGTCCATAAAACCTTTGAAAAATCACTCTTAAGATATTTCTTGGCCCAGTCGTGACGTTTTATCTTATGCTTCTTGCTCGTTCTTCAGCCTTCCTTACCTAGGCCATGTCCCTGAGTATAGCACACCTTGTGCTTTTTGATACTCCAGTAACGTTGCAGCTCTGAAACATTGCAAAACTGGTGGCAAATGGCATCTTGGCAGCTTCACGCTTGATTTTCCTCAATTCATGGGCAGTTATTTTTCATTTTTTTCCCCAACACGCTTCTTGCAACCCTGTTGACTATTTGCCATTAAATGCTTGATTGTTCGATGATCACACTTCAAATGTTTGGCAATTTCGAGACTGCTGCATCCCTCTACAAGACATCTCACAATTTTGGACTTTTCAGAGCACGTCACATCTCTCTTCTGACCCATTTTGCGGCATTTGCCTAATAATTAAACACACCTAATATAGGGTATTGATATCAATAGACCACAACCCTCCTCATTACAGAGATGCACATCACCTGATTTACTTAATTGGTAGTTGGCTCTCTAGCCTATACAGCTTGGAGTAGGACAACATGTATAAAAAGTATCTTGTGATCAAAATACTCATTTGCCTAATAATTCTGCACAAAGTGTAGCTAAACAGGGATATTTAACTTTCGTGTCTCTTTCATGATTTATTACGGATAAAATACATAGGGATATTTTAAGGTTAAAATCATATTGGTGTAAAAAAAAATGTAAAGTTAGTAGTGATAAAAAGTTTTAACACTTTGACTTAGTTACAGAATATTCTGAAAAATGGATAAACCGCCTTTGGCATGTCACTTTCTATCTAATTACACAGCAAAAAGTGTATTGAAAGTTTTGTGGGGGCTGATCTAATATATCACCCAAATAATGTTGTTATATCAGACAAAGACAGATTGCGCTTTACTTCTTTCATGAAAGAATAAAAGTGACATCATGTGTAATCTAATAGTAAACATTTTATCTATATGTTTTATTGACTAAGCATTTCTAAAATGGATAAATGTCTGTGATAAAAGAATAAGTTACTGGAATACATCTATAATTGAATATTTACAATTTGTAAATAAATCATCAGATCATTAAGGGTCTGTAATGCATATTTCATAATTATTCTAGAATTAAGAACATAAACTTTTAGATAGAATTAGTACAAAAATTCCTCCTAAATATCTATTTAATTGGCCACATACAATTGTGCTCCGAAGAACATATACTAAATAAATGTGGTATTCTTACATTGCGTACCTAAAATTATATATTGAGTGTTTATCGCCTGATACTTTAATTTTTTTATATGAAGTATTATGTTTGGATTGTTTTCCTTCACTGGATAATAGAAACGTGCAGTGATAAAGAAATAAGCCTTGAAATACTGATCCCATTGTCACTTACATATCTGTAGGGCATAGAAATAAAACATCGAAATAATATAGGGAAGGAGAAAAAAGGATTCTTGCCATCAACATTAGTCCCTTGGGACCATGTTGATACAAATACAGTAAATTTGCTACACTTGTTGCTATGGTAACAAACATCATGTGCTGACCAGTGTCATAGTCATAGCCTTGAGTTATTTGATAAATTGTTGGGAATGTTTCACACCTACTCAATTTTCTAGAATATATTAGTCTCTAAATTGCTTTTGCTCATTAGTATTGCAACAAGAGAATCAATCCGATCCTTTATTTTAAGCTTGTCATCAGACACACGCAATGGAACACGCTCAAACTATATAGTTTAATTGGTTCTATGATAAGCATATGACGCTAAAACTTGGAAACTGTTATAGCAGCACCCTGGAATTAGGTATAGCAGCACACTGGAGACAAAGGAAATGAGTTATACGTCTATACATTTGAAAGAGTTATGTATTTAAGTATATATAAATACACTGTGAGTAATGGTGTTGAAAAATTGCTGCAAAGTAAAAATAAATTAAAAATCAAAGAGTTAAAAGTTCAAATTATCCGTAGGGATGAGCGAACCTCAACTGTAAAGTGTCTGGGGCTCGAACGTGAACAAGGACTTCCCATAGAAGTCCGTGGCCAAGTTCAGATGCTATTCGTATGTTGATAAAGTTTTTAAAAGGCCGCAGCACAGCCAGTCAACAAGGTTTTCAGCCACATCATTTCATTGACCCAATGATGAGATGCTCGGCACACACTAACCTTTGTAAGTTGACAAAAGCAAAGTCCCCTCTACATATTGAACATTTGCACCCTTTAATGTCTTTCATGGGGAACAAAAGAATGTTTTTTGCCTTAACTAATACATAATTTAAAATAAATGGCTTTGGGTCCCCCACTTTTGATAACCAGCCAAGATCAACCAGACAGTTGCAGGCTGAAGCCCTCAGCTGCTTTACCGTGGCTGGTTATCAAAATTAGAGATGACCCAATGCCATTTTTAAAATTATTTATTTGAATAATTTAAAAACATAGAGTGGAGTCCCCCTTAATTTTCATAATAAGCCAAGATAAAGCAGACAGTTAGGGGTTGGTATTATTAGACTGGAAATGCTCATTGTTATTTGGTCCTTCCCTGCCTAAGGCTGTGGTCACACATAGAAATCCGTTTTTGGAAGTGATTTTCATCACCAATCCGTTTTTTTCTGGGTGCTTTTTGAGCCTCCTGCACTCCTGAACGTTTTTGGACTTTTCATTAAAAAAAACGCATGCGCGAACGCATGCGCAAACGCAAGTGCGCATTTGCATGCGTTCGCGCATGCGTTTCCCATAGGGCCCCATGTTAAAAAAACGCATGAAAACGCATGCGTTTTTTAAATGATGCCAAAAACGTTGCATGCAACGTTTTTGACTCAAAAACGGACAGGGCAATGTTTGGAGCTCCATAGAAAAACGGACAGGGTGTTTATTACATCCAATCTGTTTTTCTGTCAGTTTTTGGACTTAGAAAAAAAAAATGAGAAAACTGAAGCCAAAAAACGGACTGAGGGCTTATGTGGAACCCCAGCCTAAGACTAACAGCTCGTAGCTGCCTCAGAAAAAGTTGCATTCATTAGATGCATCAATTCTGATGCTTTGCACTGGCTCTACCCGATTGACCTGA